>VZTO01009042.1:1822-12020 GCA_013400615.1 Syrrhaptes paradoxus | reverse complement strand
TGTGATTCTATGAAAAAAACAAAATTTTTTCTAGGCGAAGTCTGGCAGGAAGCGAGCCAAGACGTGTACGTCTGTCTGTCTGCACGGCAGCAAAGCCGGCGGGAGGTAAATCCTCATCGCTGCTGCCCCAAAGCCCACAGCATCCGACCTGCCTTGGGCGAGGGGAAGGAAGCGTGACAAGGGACACGCTATTGTATCTGCAAATACTCAGGGAACGGCAGGCAAACAGGAGGGAGAGCTGCGCTTTCCTGTGTTTGTGCTGCCAATATTTTCATTAAGGTGCTTTTTCCTAATTCTTTCTCCGCAGCCTTTGTGCCTCTAATAAGTGTAAGGAGAGTGTTGATTGCAAGCATCCCCTTAGGCACAATTATTTTACCATAATAACATTTACAGGGAGAACTTGCAGAGCTATTTTGCTATTACATCCTCTGTATTTCAACCTCTCCTTCACTTTTTATTTTTTTATTTTTTATTTTTTTTCTCATCAATCTGCCCCAACAAGCCCAGGCAAGGTATCCATCCCTGCAGCAGGAGGGATGGTGGGTTTCTGAGCCTTGAAGAGATCATTGAGGGCGAATATGTGAATGTTTGATGTTACCCAGCAACTAGAGCTATCGTTTGTCCGCTAAGTCAGGAAACATTTTGCCTGTTTGCACAGTCGCTGTGTTTGCCTGCTCTGTGGTAGGTTAACCAGCAGCCCTGCAAAACCCTTCCAGGAGATAAGACGAATGGATTTAAATAGGAGGAAAGGCGCTGGCATGGATTATCGCTGCGGGTAAATCAGGTCCCTGCCACCCTCCATCTCCCCTAATCACTGCACTGAAATCTTCCAGCATGGGGAAGAAATTGTGACCGTATCGATGGTCCAGTCATGTGGGGGGGAAAAAAAAAAAAAAAAAAAAAAAAAAAAATAAATCACACAAAACACCAAAAAAACACACAAANCCCTGCATCCCTTCCCCACTGTCAGAATAAAATACTCGGTGGCGTGTCATCAGTACAAAATTAGCCCTGAGCACATCTTCACATAGACCAACCAGCTGGAAGTCAACAACAAAGTGAATTGAGAAGACAAATTAGCTTTTTTTTTAATCTTAGGATAAATAACTGGGGAAAGTGAGGAACAGAAGAAGTCTCCCCATTTGGTGTTTAGCTTCCAAACTAGGTGCTCCACTGCATCCACTGCAGGGATGGTGTTTCAATACAGGCTGGTTGATATAAATAAATGCAGAATATGACATAAGGTTACTATCAGGTGAGTCACAGGAGGTATTTCCTCTCCTTTCGTATCTGAAAGGTGCAGCCGAGCCCTTGAACAGGCAAGAGGAATACACCTGGGCAAAGGTTAAGCAGCGTTTGATCACGCCGGCGGCTATCACAGCCCCATCTCTGGGCGTCTCTGCCACCAAATCAGTTCCTCGGGAGCAAAGTATGAACTTCCCCAGCGAGTGACTCTGTAAACTCAGAACTTTCCAAATGGAGTAAAGACAAAGGTGGCGAGGTCCAGCCAGTGAGTTGCAGGAAGCACTGGAGACAGGATGAGGGGTAATGGATTTAAATTGGAAGAGAGAAGATTTGGATTAGATATTAGGAAGAAATTTTTTAGGATGAGGGTGGTGAGGCAGTGGCCCAGGGTGCCCAGAGAAGCTGTGGATGCCCCATCCCTGGAGGGGTTCAGGGCCAGGCTGGATGAGGCTTTGAGCAACCTGGGCTAGTGGGAGGTGTCCCTGCCCATGGCAGGGGGTGGAACGAGATGAGCTTTAAGATCCCTTCCAACCCAAACCCTTCTGTGATTCTATGATCTAGGCACCACCAAGGGTCCTTTTCCTCCCTTTTTAAAATCACTATCTGGTGATTCCCTGAATGAAGGTAGTTTAAGGGAGGAAGATCTAGTCCTGAAGATACAATTGGTGGCAAAAGGAGACAATTTCAACCCTGCAACCCCTTTTTTAAAAGGTGCATTTAGCTGTCGGTGGGAATATCTACCCACCCACTGCCAGACTGTGTTTAGATACATCGTGAGAACCTTCAGGGCAGGTAGGTGAAGCCGTCTCTGAACTAATGAGTCAAAATGACTGTGTCTGATAAACATTTTTCTAGATCCTAGTTGTGGTCCACTTAATAAACAAACGTGGCTGAAACAGCAAGGAACTAAATGTATTTGTCATCGTGTGAAGCAAGATTTCCCTGCCCTTGCGAGAAGGAGCTTTACCAAGAAACGTTCTGATCCATTTGGCCCAAAGAGAGGATGACTACGAAGGCCAAACCTTGCTTAAATCAAAATCACAGTGGGTTTTGCTGGAGGAGCTCCCATGGTTTGGAAAGCAAACCCCAGCATCCTCCCGAGAGCTGCTCGCCGGCTTCCCTGCACTAACAGGGCTGTATTGTTCCCTTCTGCTCCCCGCCCGCCCCTTCTTTTCCCTTCACCGAAACATTAATCAGAGGCTGTTTGATGATGCCTTTGTTCTGCGCTCGCACATCACCGAGCACGGGAAGGGCTGAGCCCATGGTGTACATCCCCGATGCACACACGGAGATCTCTATTGACAAAATCGATCATCGATACGCCTCCCTCCAGGAGGACTTTCACCTTCTCCAGCCCGTGCAAGTCTTTAGCCTCGTTAATACAATTTAGGAGCTGATGTTTCTCTATAAACACAGATAGGCGCACAATCGAACCTTTCATCAATGTGCACCGGTCCGGTTAATATTAAACACCACCTTTGGGTGATATCTCTCCGTTTCTCCAGACCCAGAGGAACCTGCCACATTCTTCTCATAGCTGCTTTGCAGGTTGCTGAAAGAAAATCTCTCGCGAGCAGTTCTGCCACTAAACCTGACCTGTATCCCTGAACAAAGCCTCTCTTATTCAGCAAGGCAAAGGGGGAACATCGGTTTTCTGATTGTCTCCGTGCCGGACGGGGACGCGAGGTTTGAAGGTCTCTTGTTCGGTGACCCCATAACAGGGGTTTTATCTGCGGGCTGGGATGAAAGACCCATCACAGCCTCTGGCTGAGTCTGTCTGCGATGGAGCGTGTTTGCACAAACAATGCCGAAATTAAACCCCCCGGAGTTCAAAATCTCATTGTCTGAAAAATGCTACGTGAGTCCATTTCCCTCCCTTTCTAATAAAGAAGCAACCGATTTTCTTCCTGCTACGATATAATGTGGTTCTACATGATGCTGTGCCAGTGCTTTATATAAATTTAATCTGTAAATTGCTTTTTGATGGATGAAATACAGCTCATATGGGATGCATCTGAGTTCAGCTGTCCAAGCAGCAGTTAACTACGCACAAACACACTCCCAGGCTAAAGCCAGATTGGTATTTTGGGGGATATTTGGCCCATCAAGGTTTTAATAGAAGATCTTAGAAAGACGAGCACGGGAAGCAGGACACCACCTAAGCCTGGGCTCATGGAGAGGATTTTAAGCAGAGTGGCGTGGCCAGCATCAGAGGTGATGTTCCCCAAAGTTTGCACTGGAAAGGTTCAACACCTCCTAAAAAAAAAAAATTAGTAAAGCTGGACCACTCTCCTCTTCTGGTGTGGAGTGTTACAACCTACGCAAAAGGTATTAACCATAAAGCAATTTATTAATAGGGAGGAAAAATGCAGGGATGGATCAAGGGGTTCACTTCTCATCACGCAAAACCAGTCTGAGCCTAGCTGCGGAGCTGGACCACCAGTTCGTGTGTCAGTGCCACGGACAACTCAGAGCTTGATGAGTTGTGATGAGAATTGGACAAGTGGTGACTCAGGAATAAGAGTGAGCAAGACCCTGTGTGCGGCCACCCGGGAGGACGCGCACATGGAGACAGCACAAGTGCCTTAAAATAGGCAGAGATGAGTCCAAGGGCAGAACTGCCTCTGTGCTGCCCATCCCTTCGTGGAGCAGCTCAAGAGCTCTGGCCACAAATCCTCCATAAAGCTTTTTCCTGGGAAATTTCCAGTGCCACGTTAAGAGCTGAGACCACACGGCTCTTCCCAATGTCTCAGTGCTCTGTTTGCATCGCTGACGTGCCACGTTCACTGTTACCCAAGTTTATCTCGGTGTTTAAACCCAGGCAGAGCCTGTGCTCTCCTGGGTGAAATCAAATCAGGGTGTGAAATAGAGTAGGAGGCAAAGGGTTTGGACACAGCAAGGATTTCACTTCTGCAACCCAGGGTGTGCTGGCAGAGCTCCTGCTACCTCCTCCTCATGGTCACCAGCAGCAAAATGGTCCCATGGAACCGGGAGCACTGGTTGGGTCAGGGCTGAGCCAGAACTTAGCTGCAAGGGCTCCCTGGGGTCCTGCGGTGCCAGGGCAGGATGAAACCCAAGGGAGTTTCAGCAATTATCCTACAAATCCCTAGGGATGCAAGACAGGCAGGATGGGTAGGATGACTGCCCGGCCGAGGAGAGCAGCGATGACTGTTCCCAGGCCGTGGTCAGAGCAGGGTTGGGCAAAGTGGTGTCAGAGCATCCCACATTCCTGGGGTGGGAGCATGGGCTGCATCTCCACCTGCGGGACCAAGCCAGTGTCTTATGGATGGATTTTGGCAGCCTCAAAGATGAAAGGCCTTTTGCCTTCATCCCCTGGACTGCAAAATCCACCAGTGCCCGTGACACTGGGATACTTTGTGCCAGCTCCAGTAGGAAGAAGGCAGCGATGTGGGAGCAGCATCCTCTCCAACCAGCTCATGCTGAGCTCTCTGGAGGAGATGTGAACTAACTTAATCCTGGTGGATTAAAATATCTCAGGGATCCCCACGTTCAGTGCAGCAGGTTGTCCTCAGGGGACAAGCAGGAGGGCACTGTAGGCAAGCCCTAAACATCCTGCCATTGCTTGTGCAAATGGGTCCAAGCCATCTCCCTGGGAAGGGCTGGACTCACTTTGAAGACGTCACGGCTAGTAAGGACCACGCAAAAACCCTCCTTTTGAACCAGATTTTTAAAAGCCCCTAAAGTGCTCATTTTGGCCCATTTCATGCCTAGATAGCTCAGATCCGTGCCTCGCTCTTTGGCAGAGGGTGGATCCCAGGTCAGGTACGTAGCTGCCGTCCGAGCGGCTCCCGCAGCCCTGGCAGCACAGAGAACCAGTTGGTCCCGTCTCACTCCCAGCTTCCTGCTCAACCTGCCAAGAGCCGATCCGGGAGGACGCATCTCAGTCAGGCAGCCTCCTCGCCTGCCAGAAGCACAGTGAGAGCAGAGAAACGTATTCAATCTCTCCTCCTTTCCTCCCGGGACGACAACTGCCCTGTCTTCTGCTGAGTTTCCCCTCCTCTTCCTGGTCTCAGAGGCTTTTTCCTGCTTTGAATGCTCTCTGGCATTTCTGATGCTGTAAACACACCTTTTCATAGAACCATGAAGGTTGGAAAAGACCTCAAGGATCATCAAGTCCAACTGTCAACCCAACCCACTAACCCATGTCCCCAAGCACCACATCCCCACGTTTCTTGACCCCCTCCAGGGATGGTGACTCCACCACGTCCCTGGGCAGCCTGTTCCAATGTTTGATCACTCTTTCTTTTCATCCTCCCATCGCCAACCCTTCAACCCAGAGGTGGTCACGTTTTGCAGGCAGACACCCCAAGCCCCATGTGGGGTTATCAGCTACCCCAGCAATCATAGAATCAATCACAGAATGGTTTGGGTTGGAAGGGACCTTAAAGCTCATCTCGTTCCACCCCCTGCCATGGGCAGGGACACCTCCCACTAGCCCAGGTTGCCCAAAGCCTCATCCAGCCTGGCCTTGAACCCCTCCAGGGATGGAGCATCCACAGCTACTCTGAGCACCCTTTTCCAGTGGAGGGCATCTCCACTTTTTGGGGCACATTTTCCCCTCTGGGTTTGCAGGACAGGTCAGACACCAAATTTGCTTTGAACATTAGGTAACGTCTAGGGTGGAAAGGTTACAACAAAGATGCTTCCAGTATTTACTCTGACAAGACCAGCAGCCACCAGCCAGCTGTGCTGGGCAGCGGTGTTGTAATGAGGAAAGCAAATATTATGTTATGTACGTGTAATAAGCTGCTGCTGCTTTTTCATGCTGGTCCCATCCAGAGAGAAAAGCCTCCTTAAATAGTTGGGATTCCTCCAACCAGCAGAAGGATAAGAGGAATAATATTTGGGAGAGGAACACACCCCGAATAACAGTGTTTGCGTGCTGGGCAGAAAGCAGAGCAGCCGGCATCTCCCGGCCACAGATGGCTCCCATCAAGATGAATTTTTTTTGTCCTTGTTAATCCCAAAACAAGCTCGAGATATATTTTTATTTCAGAGTTAAGTGAAGAAAAAAAGAAACTCCAGTATGACCCCCTGTTTTTTTGGCCTCGCTCCCTGCTTGGCCTCTGCTCTGAGCAAGCACAAAAAATCATTTCATGCTAAAGGCGGGTCCTAGCAGAGACCCTGAGACCAGAAAACTCCTGAGGTGGTTCTTCCAGCTCTTCTTGACCTGGCAATTTATCCCACTCAAGCTGGGAATGGAGGTGTAAACCTAAAGGTAGGACTGCCTCGCTGTTACTGAATTTAGCCAGAACTGGGTACCTGAAAGGAGTCTTAAACTTTGACAAGAGCAAAAAAAAAGTCAATATAGAGCTCTTTGGGGTTTGTGCCCCCGTCATGCATCCGTGTCCTGCCCATGGCCTGATTTTCAGGAGGCGGAGAGGGTGAAGAGAAGGGAGGCCACACATGAGAAAGCAAATAGGTTAAGTCTCAGGATGAAAGGAGGAAGATCTCCTAGAGGAAGAACTAGCTCTTCCACGGAGCTCCCATCGTACCTGTGGAGGGAAAGGTCCCCTTCACTGTCCCTCCTGAATCTGTCACCATCCTAGGGGCTTGCTTTTCTTTTTTTCCCATTTTATAGTTGAAAGAAAGGAGAGAAAAAAAAAATCAAGGGCTTGATAAAAACATCCAGGACTCCTTCAGGCTGGTTGTGAGGAGCATCCCCACAGCCTGCAAGTGCTTGGCAAGAGAGAGGGTGATTTGGGGACATGTATGTGTCCCTGCCCGTGGCAGGGGGTTGGAACTAGATGATCTTTAAGGTCCCTTCCAACCCAAACCCTTCTGTGATTCTATGATTCCATGACACTTCTAGTCCATGATGGCCCTGCTAAAAGCAACCCTACAAGGTGGTGACCTGCCCTTGACAGCTCAGGGGGTTTCATTCATAGGAATTTGTTTTCAGACAGATCTTCTTCCCGGGACATTTACACCCCCAAAGGCAGCCATGCATCTCCCCCGTTCCCATCTCTGGTACCTCCCTGCAGTGACTCAGCACGTGCAAACACTGACTCATCACAATCTCCCAGCACCCTTGGACTTCCCACACGCTCCAGGACAGGGTGGTGGGAGGAGGAAAATGCTCCATTCGCCCTCCCCTGTGCCTTGAGGACACGTCAGAGGGCATTGCAGACACATCCGTGGGGTGGGGAAGCCAGGGCAGGCTGGGGCAGCACAAGGACTCTTCCTCTGGACAGGGATGTAGGGAGATAAGGTGATCTGGTCCAGGAGCTGCTGCCCAGCACGGGAATAGGTTGCCAACCATCAGCCAACAAGCAGTGCTACCTGCCCTCCAGGACATGCTCTTCTGGCTGAGGAGAAGGGCCAAAGATAGGTTTAGGAAGAAGGATTTGCTAAGTTGAGGAAGAGGATGGGTAAAGCCAGGGTTGGTGTCTTGCTTTGGGGTCTACAAAGGGTAGAATCATAGAATAGTTTGAGTTGGAAGGGACCATGGAGGTCACCTAGTCCAACCCCCTGCCATGGGCAGGGACACCTTCCACTAGACCAGGTTGCCCAGAGCCCCATCCAACCTGACCTTGAATGTTTCCAGGGACGGGGGTGGTAGCACAGAAGCTGTAAAGTCGGGAGCTTCACTGTGCAAATCACAGATTTCAGCCCAGACATCAGGAGATGATGATTCCCTAGAAAGATAAAAATAGGTGCTTTCTGCAGCAAACAGCACCACCGAAAAGGCTGCCAAGCTCGCGAGTCTGTGACCACTCACTGCAAATCCTACTGGAAAATTAGGGAGAAACCTGCATTTGCTCACCAGGGAGGAGGTGGACCACTCTCCTGGAAATCTGCAATGTAGATGGTCATCCTCAAACAGATATATAGATGATCATCATAAAAAAGATATTCCCTGTTCCAAGTCGAGGGGACAAAGCTCTCTGACCTGTTTCATATGAGTTGATGAACAAGATGTTCCCTTCCAGACCAAACAAATAAGCTTTAGAAAGCACCCCAGGTTATTTCACACGAAAGGTCCCATGATGAGGGTGTCTTTGTGTGGTTACAATCCAGGTGCTGCCACACTGCTCATATGGATGGGCAACATTATCGAAAGACAGAGACACAGCATGGCTGGGCACTGCCCATCAGTCCAGCACTTCACCCCAGAAGAGGCTGCATCCTCAAGGGCTTCTTTTTGCCCAGATCAGCCCTGCCACATCTCAGAGACATGCATCTAACCCCAAGTTTACCCATGCCCAGCGCTGTATCTCATTCATTTACATCACATTTGGCTTTTCTGCTCCATTATTCCTGGGTGATGGTCTGCTCCATCATTCATGGGGCCATGGACCTTGAGCAGCGATGGGTCCATCACCCTTCTTCTCCTCCATGACCCACTCTTGCCACCCACTCCTTCCTTCCCCATCTCACACAGGCTCCAAACAGCCCAGGAGAAACCTGGGAGAGGTCTGGACACACGCAGCAGCAGACAGCAGTGTCCTTTCCCCACTGCTCCGAGGGGACAAGCCTGGAGCTGGGACAGGTCTCCAGGTGGTACCACCACGTTACCTGCTCAGCACCAAACCTGGGCTGCCCACAGCAGCTCGCACAGTGGGATTTCTTCAGCAAGGAGATTTCTAGCCACTTAAGAGACCTTTCTGCCTTTGGCTTTCATGCCTGGTTACATTACTCTGTTAATTATGCTCTTCTGAATTAATGACCCAATTAGGAACTCCAAAGTGTCTTATCTGGAGGTGAACCCTCTGGATTTTCCCATCGATAACCATCCTTTCAACAGCATCTCTGGAGCATCCTTCTTCCACCATGGGTTTAGTAGCTCATCGTGTTTTAGATACCTTTGGACTATTTTTAGAGTGAGGGATGCTCTGGGCACACGGTACAACTAAGTCAAACCCAGGACAGGCTGTGGCCACAGAGACTTTCTGGAGTGTGGATTCTCTAGTGTCTCATAAACGGCTGTGCTTGTGTTCAAGCCTTTCCCCCATGGGTCATTTATAACTTCTCTCTGCCTGCCCAGTTTCACAAAGCTTGGAGGCTGCTACTGCCCATCGAGTGTGTCTGAAATTGGCTCCAAATTGGGTTGGATGGGAAAAAGAAGCAGCAAGTGAGCCCACCTAAGCCTTGGTTTCTCTTTGCAGCAAAAGCAGAAAGGACGCGCGATGCAGCCCATACCCATTGCTGGCCACTAAAGATTACTCCAGGGCAGAAGGACTGTAGGAGTCAATCCCATTTAAGCCTTTCTATTTAAAGGCATAAACTACCCAGGAAAAGCAGCCTAAGATTAGAAACTCACAGGATTTCCTCAAATTCCAGCTATCAGCCAGAGATTCAGCCCAGGGGGCAGTTAATTATTCTCCCGGTGCGTGAATCCTGCACCCCAGGAAAGTTAAACATGGATGAACTCTGCAGCTCCATTCCAGAACCAAAACCCACACTCGAAGCTGGTTTAATGCTGCTCCCTCTCTGCCTAAACCATCTCCAGTATTGACAAATAGTTTTTCAGGCAGGAGCGTTTCGGCTTTGCTGGAAAGGCAGGAGCAGGGGATGTTTCCTACAAAGCACACGCAATGGTTCGGTGCTCAGAAGGAGGCTTTCTCTTTCAGAAATTTTAATGCTAAACAGAGTGGGAAAGAGAAATAAATGCAGTGGTACGATTGCTTCCCACGGTCGGAGATAACAGCACAAACATGGGGAGGTGGCTGGTGAGTTTTGCTTGACCTCGAGGCAAAATGACACAAAAATAAATGGGAAATGGGGGGGAAAGAGCTGACAGGGAAAAAAACAGAAGGTGGGAGAGGTGGTCAGTGCAGGGGTACGGAGGGGTTCAAGGCCAGGCTGGATGAGGCTTTGGGCAACCTGGGCTAGTGGGAGGTGTCCCTGCCCATGGCAGGAGGATTGGAACTCTATGATCTCTAAGGTCCCTTCCAACCCAAACCATTCTGTGATTCTATGACTCTAAAAA
>VZTO01009040.1:0-64942 GCA_013400615.1 Syrrhaptes paradoxus | reverse complement strand
CAACAGTTTCTCCAGGTTTGGAGCAAGCGCACAGAGGCGACTGAAGGGACTCCCCTCTGCCCCGAGCAGACCCTGGCTTGTGCCTCCCGCATCACCCCCAGCCCGATTCACTGCTCTACGAAGTTTCCCTTTCTCCAGATGCAGGAATGAACTGTCCCACTGCGTGACACCTCGCTCAGCACAGGATTCCAGGCTGGTCCCAATCCTCCTGCTTCAGAACGGGTCCAACGGGGACCTGGCAGCAGCCTGGTACCTCTCGGAGGAAAGGGAGCATCAGCCGCTTTAAACAGGAGGGATGACGCTGGGACACGTGTGACAGTGCCATGGCTGGCAGTGCCTGTACCCCCTGCAGGGGGCTGGCCAGGGAGACCCCCGTACCCAGCCCACAGTGCTGAAACATTGCCCCAGCGGCAGGATTTGGGCAGCCACAGGGCAATTACTAAAGGAAAAATCCTTTTATCCAGAATACAGCACTTTGTTAATCTGATTACTCGTTAATTCCTCCAGTTTAACTGGATGTGGGGAACCTTTAAATTTTAACCGCTGACACGCTGCTCAGTGCCTTCAGAGGAGACCCACTCCCGGAAACTGCCCCACCGCTGCCCCCTGACCGCTGCCGGGGCGGATGAAGCCCAGAGAAAAATCCCTTCTCCCCCAGCAGCCCTGGGCTCTGGGGCTGGTGGAATTCACCGTCTGCAAGCCCAGGCTCTGAATGAGCATTTACCACGTCACCCATGGACCAGCGCTGGAGATGGGGACCTGGAGGGCAGCTGTGTGCTGGGCTGGATATGCAAGCCCCTTTCCAGAGGGGAAAAGTGAAAAAGGGTAAGTTTGTATGAGGAAAGCATTCCAGCTGCGGACACACGACGCTGTTACTGAAATTGGAAAGCGTCCTGCTTGCATGATCACCCTTTATCTTTATTGCTTCCTCGAAGAGAGAAGAAACCTGATTAAACTCATTTTTAACGTTGCCACTGGAGTCCGTGGGTATTCCCCATCCCTGCCAGACCGGGCTAATTGCTCGGGGCCATGAGCTGCCCTTTCCCTCGTGTCCAAGGCTTTGAGACCAGACCTCGGGGTTGGTGGTATTCACTCCGCTGCCAGTTGGACGCTGCCAGCTCTGCTGGGTCTGACCCCTCCATGCTGGAGGAGCTGCTGGGGGGTGCTGGGTTCCTACTGACACCAGCGTGTGTCCCTGGACCAGGCACCATGCATGGCCCCAGGACTCCCCTTGGTGCAGCCCAGCAAGTGTTACTGGTGCACGCTGGTGTTGGATGGAGCACGGCACAGGAAGGCTGGAGCTCCCCAAGCATGGTGCTCCCATCGCTGTGCTGGGGGGAGGGCAATCCGCAGCGTCAGAGGGTCCCCATGGGCCTGCGGAACATCAAACCCCCGACAAAATGCTTCCATGTGCGCCGCCCCCCTCCCTCCGTGTCGGTCGTGCCTTATTAATCCACGGGCCGGCGTGCACGTTGCTGTCCCCACAAGTGTTCTTTCATGTTTGCCTACAATCTCGATGTCATCGCACAAAATCAAGAGTAATTATGAACAGATACCAGCCCCCCACCCTCCCCTCGCCGCTGTTCCTCCACATCTGGTTTCCACAACCTCTCCCGGGGGTGCTCGGTGCCTCGGCGCACAGACCCCAGGAGCAGCTCTGCCGAGGACTAACCTCCGCTCCCCCTTCCCGCCGTGATTTTTCATTCTGATCAGAGACCAGCACCGCGCAGGTTTGGTTCCCCAGCCCACCCCTCCTTACGGGCTCATCCTGGTGTCCTGGCAGCACAGAGACACGGCACCAGCCCCTGGGAGGGACACCTCTGCCCGTCCTGCAGCAAACCCCCTCCCAGCTCTGTCCTGGGGGTCTCTGCCATCCCCGTTTGCTGTTCCACGTGCCAGTGCAGAGGTCCCGTGCGGCAGTGCGGCCGTGCCCATGTGCAGAGATGTCATCCGCTGCCTTTCTACCCACTCTGTCCCTTGGGATCATCCTGCTGTCACACCCAGCCAGGCACAGATTTCTGACCGGAGCATCCTGTTCGCTCCCTGTGCCACGTGCCGGTTCCCCCTTCCTCGGAGGAAAGTCCCCGGGAGCATCTGCAGAGCCAGGTACAAGATCTCTACTCGAGTTTCTCCAAGAGCAGCTCTGAGGTTTGTGTCCCCCCGCCCTGGGCACTGTCCCTCTGCCCCACCAGCGGCCATCAGCCCCGAGCTGCAGGGTGCGGGACGCGCCGCACGCTGCTGAGCTGTTTGGGGCCGTTCCTGTTTACGTTTGCGGGGAAAGGCGAACAGGTGCTGGCAATTTCCCTCATCAGGCACCACCGCGGCTCCTCTGAACCAGCCCTTTGCAGCTCGCTCCGGCTGCTTGGCCGCCCGACAGCCTGCAATTACGCAAACATCCCGCCCCACATGGTCCTCGTTACGGGCACAAGATGTGCTGTAATCCCGTAATTTTTGCCGAGGCCTGGAACTTGCTGCATCAGCTTTTTGGGCCCCTCGCGCAGATGATTTTCCTTTACGGCTCTTTTAGGTGGGAAGGGGCTCCGAGGGGTCCCCGCGGCGGCGGGCGCTGGGGGGGTTCAGAAAGGCGTCAGCGTTCCCTGATGCTATTTGGGGGGGGGGGGGGGGGGGGTGGGGCGTGGGGGGGGGGGGGGGGTGTGAGTGTACCGGGTGCCTGTGGGGACCAGGGGGGTCTGGCTCAGAGTGGCCCTGGCTGCCGCTGTCCCCCCTCCGCAGCTCCCACGCACTCCCACCGCCCATGTGCCCTGGTGTCACTTGTCCCCAGCAGCGGGGATGATGCAGCCGGGCTGAGGGACGTGCCAGGCATGCTGTGCACACACGTTTGTGCCACCAGCTGGGTCAGAGCCCGTGCACAGCACCCCCTGCACCCCGGCACCGCCTCAGCAAACAAAAGGAGTCAGATAATTGCAACTTTGGTAAAAAAGGAACAGCTCCACCTCTCAGCAGCCCTGGCCTGGCACCAGGGTCACTATTCCCCGGGTGCATCCATTTCTCTTCCCAACCAGAGGATGCTCTCTGCTGCCCGCTGCTCCCCCAGGAAGGGGCTTTCGGGTCCCCCACCCGCACAGCGCAGAGGATGGCAGCGGTGACGGTTGACGTGCCCTGCGCTCGGCTCTCCACATCACCGCTGTCCTCCCTTGGACTGAGACACACAGGCTGTGTTTGAAACTAAGGGAAAAAAGGGTAAAAAAAAATCTATTAGCCATCACGCGTTTAACCAGTTCTGACTTGACCAGAATCCTATAAAACGCAGTTCATACAACATTTTTATTGCTAATTGGTTTGACTGTTAAAATTTAAATGCATGAAGTTACTTTAATGACAGACAGAGTGGACCTTGTTAACCTTTAAAAGGGTCTTAATTCATTTATATACCTCCTAAAACGCTTCGCACTTCTCCCGCTGGTGCGCGGCCGAGGCTTGGCCAGTCTCCGGCGCAGCCCCAGCGCGTGGCCGGGGAGCAGCTCCCGGAGCAGGATTAATGCAAACCCAGGTGGCCGCGGGGCCGGCGACGCGTGGCCAGTGCTGGCCAGGGGCAGAGCACCCAGTGCTGGGGGGGCAGGGGGTCCCCATGGACATGTATGGGGACAGGCTGTTGAAACAGCCGCTGTGTAACCTGGCTCCACGTTACAGACCCTGGGGGTGGCCGTGGTCCCTGGCCGGGTGTGCAGTGGCGGGCAGCGGTGCTGGGTCGGGGCTGCGGCAGCGGCAGACGGGGGTCCAGGGCAGCACGGGCTGGTGCAGCCGGTCCTGCCGCATGCAGGTCTGCTCCCCAGGACCCCGCGCTGCCGCCGCCAGTGTTGTCACCCCAGGCCGGGGACCCTCCGCACGCAGGTCCCGGTGTGTTACACGCTGCAGAACGTTTTCTATTTAAATGCAAATTTTGACTTTTCACTCAGAAGCTGGAGAAAGTTTTTCACACCGGAATGAGGGTCACGATAATAATTTATCCACAGGCCCCTTTCTACAGTCACTATTTGTACAAGAAAAGTGTTGGTACTTGGGCGGCTGGAGAGGGCTCCCGCAGCAGAGCCCGAGCCCGGGGAAAGGAAGGAGCGCGGCCACATCAGCGTCCGGCTGTGGCTGCTTCCCTGGAATGCTCCCAACGCGTGGACATCGCTGGGAAAGGCACGGCCAGGCTCTGCAGAGCACATGCACACGGGGGGAAAGATCCTCCTTGCTGGGACGTGGCGAGGTACCTGCCCTCGCGCCTCGGCACGGCTGACACACGCCGTCGGGTACCTGAGCCGCAGCACGGTAAGTCTGTTGGTTTCTAGGAGGCTGTCTCCCATCCCTTTGTAATTTATTACCTAACCCCTGGCAGGGCAGGCACCTGACGCTCCTCAGTGCCATAATGAGAAGGAACAGCCAGCGGGAGACTGGGTGGGAGACGATGATGCCCCAGGGTGGGTTAAGCTGACTGGAGACCCCAGACAAGCATTATCACCTCCCTTCAGCTGGAACCCTCCGTGCTCTCCACCAGCAGCCACAGAGGACAGACGGTCACCGAGAACTGCCCGCGTCCCGCATCTCACCACCCCAGAGCACCCCGGCTCCCCGGATCCGGCCTCTCCTGGCCAGAGCTCCAGCACATCTCCGTGCCCAGCCCATCCTGCCCTCAGCGCAGAAGTGGTGCTGCCGCCCGCCAAGCCGGGCTGTCCGGCAACACGGGTCCGAACCTCAGGGTGTTTTGCAGCCCCTGGGACCATGCCCCTGTGCACAGGAGGGGTGGACGGTGCACAGTTGTGTTTCTTGGTGGGAAGAGCAACTGCCAGAGGCTGATGTGGCAGTCCCTCTCTCCATGCCATCTCTGATGCCTCTCCAGAGCAGAGCCCAGTGCAGAGCCTCGGGTTTGATGGTGCTGAGATGCAGGGATCAGTCAAAGCCCCTGGAAGAGGGCAGGGACCCAGCTTTGGTGACAGGACGGAGTTGTGTGCCTGCCACAGGCACTCTCTCTGCACAGGCTTGTGCCGGGCTCCCTCCCAGCACCTCCACCACCCTCTGGTCAGTGTCCCGGGGCCAGAATCACTCTGTGTTCACCTCCCACCTGGGGAAAAGCCTGCACAGCCCCTGGGAACCAGTGTCCCTTTGAAATGTGCAAAATGCAACATCATTAAGATCACACACAAGTTTTCTATCATTAAATAATTTTATTGTTTCCAAGCCAAGCAGTCAGTTAGGAAATGGTAAGGTGGCTATTGCAATCCTGGTTGTGATGGTTCTGCTCAGCCACACCAGGGCAGAGCCCGTAACTGCGAGATGCGTGCTGAGCTTTCTACAGTGCAACTCTTTTTCAATATTCCTCTTATTCTCGTTCTTCAGTACACGGCCCCTACCAGAGTTCCCATGTTTAGAACCGTGCTTGGAAGACAGAGTGTTTATTTGATGCGCCGGGGAGGCTCTTCTACAAGGCACATCATCAGTGTTTGATGCACACACAAATGTATCTTCATTTATCTCACTGCCTGCCCACCCGGCACCAGGGACGATATTTCACAATGTCATAAAAAAGGGCAGAGATGCAGGAAGATTAGATTCAGTGGTTTCCACTAATTTTGGATATCCGGTAGGTAGCACCTGGTTGTTCCAAACACGGGGCACTGACAGCATCCTTTCCACTCTCAATCAAAGGGTGGATGTGGTCTCGGGACAGGGCTGGGCACGGGGGCTTGGGCAGGGCTGGACGCAGCGGGCTCGGACAGGGCTGGGCACGGGGGGCTCGGACAGGGCTGTGCACGGGGGGTTTGGACAGGGCTGGGCACGGGGGGCTCGGACAGGGCTGGGCACGGGGGGTTCGGACAGGGCTGGGCATGGGGCCTAGACCAGGGCTGGGCATGGGGGCTCGGGCATTTTGCACGGCACAGGGAACGGTGGGCACGTGCAAGGGTCTGTGATGAGCCGTGTCTCCAGGACCGTGTGCTGTGTCCCCACACTGTCACTGCCTCCAGAACCCCACCACCACAGCGAGAGCCATAGAAAAGGGATCTGGAGCCGAGGTCACATCCTTTTTCTAATGTGAATTAGTCTGAGCACTAAATGAGTTCAGACTTAATTGTAAGCATTTTCTGTTAACTAAGCAAGAAATCTTATAATAACACAATAAGGTGCCGTTTCACAGCATCCAAATGGAGCAATAAGCTAGTGCCTCATTTGTATGTATTTTTTTTCACAGCGATTGCTGACGCTGCTGCTTTTAATATATTCACATTGGCACAGCCATTTGCATTCAGATGCAATTATGAGTTAGAAACTCCCTCCTTTCTGCAAGCTCCAGAAAGGGAGAATTTCAGCCCAGAGACACGTTACTGTTCATTTTGTGGGGTCTAATTAAGGAGTCTGCTCTGGCAGGAATCGAATTCCTATTGTTACCAAAGGGAGCGTCCGGCGAAGAAGTAGATTAAATTAAACTGAGCCTTTAAAATCCTTCCCTTTTCTCCACAAAATCTTATTGATCTTCAGCAGCAATAGTTACCTCCTATGGAAATAATGACCCTTTGGGGAGAGAGGCCATAAAGCTGCATGAACCGCAGCCGTTTCTCAAGTCCCCGGGTTCGGGCTGTGCCACGCACAGTGCCACCGGGCCAGCAGCACCGGGAGGGCTCGGGGGTGGCAGCAAACCCTCTGCAGACCCTGCTGCCACCAGCCTGGGCACAGCAGAGGGTTTCCTGAGTGCCGGAGCAGCCCCAGGGCACGGCCACACCACAATCCCACTGGAGCAGGGAAACCTCCACAGGGATGCTGGAGCCAGCGAGGGCAGGAGACTCACGGGGTCCCTGGAGCCGGGCAGGAGCCTCGCGGGGTCCCTGGAGCCGGGCAGGGCTGGAGCTGGACCCAAGCGCTGGCAGACGTCAGGGAACATCTCATCATCCTCCTCCTTGTCCTCTCACCAGGAGGGAGAAGTAGCGAGGGAGGAGGAGGAGGAGGAGGAGGAGGAGGAGGAGGAGAGGACGGTGTAATTACTGCAGCACCTGAGCTCTCCTAAGGAGTGCCATGCAGATTACCGCCTCCCGACAGGCTGGAGCTTTGGTTTATAGTTTACACCAGCATATATCGAATTAACCTCGGAGAAAAAGGTTAAACTATCAATCACGAGCTGCAGTTTAAGAACTGCATTCCCCGTGATGTATGGCACTGGCAGGCACGTCAGAACGGAGCCAAAGACCGCTTAAAAGTAACTGGGGATAATGGGCCCGGCTCCTTATGGAGATAGATGTGCAGCGTGTTGACTTTAACATGCTGCATAAATGAGACCCCGGTGTGGAAATATTGCATCACAATGTAAAACAATTTCCACTATTCAAACAACCTCTAAGTAGACTTCTCCTATTTAATATTCGCTGGGCGGCGGGGCCGGCTCCGGTCTGCGCTGGGAGGTGGTGGCAGAGGTGTGTGGGGTGCAGGAGGATGCACCGGGACCGGGGACGGGACGGGAGCTCCGGGCAGCCGCTGGTGCTCGCCGGGACCGGGGCCTCCGCTAGCAGAGGGCTTCCATTAGCTGCACATGTGTAGAGCAGCGGGGCTGTAATTTGAAGACATGTAACACAGACTGTTTACATTTCTGCAATCCTGGACAGTTATGTGCTATTTCCCTACTGGAAAGAAAAACTGCATGAGTGGGGAATGCGGAGAAGGAGGAGGAGGCTTCTCCCCTCCGGAGAAAGGGGGATGCATTGCATCTGGGAGCGGGTGGGGAGTGGGCTGAGGGGCCCCGCACATCCCTGCGTGGCCGAGGCGGCTGTGGGCTGGGGTGGCCGTGCCAGGCAGCTCGGGCGGTGGGACTGCTCTGAACCCCGGGCTGCCCACGCCTGCCGAAGGGTCTGGCAGCTGCCCACGGGGAGCCAAGGGAGTGGGGCCGTGCTGGCAGCCACGCAGAGGTGGGTCCTTGCCCGGGGACCCCTGCTCCAGCCCCGCTTGGCACTGCAGAGCCCCTCGCCAGGGCAGCCCCTGCAAAGCCCCGCACAGAGCCTCCCACCCTGACCACCGCCTCTGCCGTGACGGGTCTGCAGGCACAGACTGGGGACATGTGCTGCAAAGCTGGTTTTCAATTGCAATAAATGTAGTTGCTAGGTTTGGGCAAAGCTCCTCATCAGTGCTTCAGGCACTTTGGGAGGATCACCGTTTGATCCTCTCAGCCAAGGATAACACTGCCCCGTTTTCATTGCACAGTTCCTCATTGCACCGACTACATAAAGCCATTGCTTGGGCCAAGGAAGGGGGACGGTCACGCTGACGATGGCACTGGTGAGACTGAGCAGCTGTGACAACCCCGGGAGCAGCCACCCCGGACCGGAGCACGGCTCCCACGGGAGTGTGGGGACGGGACGGAGGAGAGCGGGTGAGCCTCACACCAGCTCCACGGGGACAGGTTGGTGCCGCTGCCCCGTCACCCCAGCCCTGGGGAGCTCTGAGCCCCTGCCCAGCCCTCGGGCTCGGTTCGGAGGAGCTGAGACCAGACCCGCTCCTTGCACGGTTGGAAAAGTCTGGTGTGAGGTCAGGGCTGCACCCCACCGGCTGCCTGGGGGAGAAGAAAAGGTCAGTGAGACTTCTGAAATAAAAATGTTTCCATCGCAGTTGAGAAAAAGCCCAGATGGGTGAGCAAAGTTTAGAAAAGGGAAAGAATTGAGGGAGCAAGCAATACTGTGAGAAGCTGATAAGAGGAGCTCTAGCAGGAGAATAGGGGAGCCTTGTCTATCAGCCTATTAAAGGCTATTCTTACAAGTTTTTTTTCTTTTCATTAATACGCAGGGTGAATAGAACATTGAATAAAAATCAGTACTTACTGCACAATTGTAGGATTGAAAGGTAACTGTCAACAGAAGGATTGGGGTGACAAAAGGGGCCATTTCAGTGCTTAGCAAATGATTTTCGGCTTGTCATTTCAATAGGCCGTGTTTTTCAGAGATTGTGTTTTTTTGAATAGCGTTTATTACCATGCTTTTTAAAAATTTCATGTTGTCTCTTTGCAGGCACCATTCATTTGCAGATGCAGTATTCCTTTTGGGTTGTCAGAGGGATACTGCTTTAGAAAAATAAAGTACAGTCGTCCAGTGAGAAAAAGGATTCTCTTGTGAAGCTAATGGCTGGGAGAAAAACAATCGGGGCAGCTCCTACCTTCTTGCCAGCCTGACCCAGTTTCTCCCACTGTTCTTTATTCATGATCGCGTGGGCCACCGGTTCTCTCCATTTCAAATTACGAGTGCGATGCTGAGTAAGATAAAACTTTTTTGCCAGAAAGCCCATCTTCCTCAGTGCTCGGGTTTTGCAGCGGGAGACCCTAAAATACAAATAGGGCTCCTATCTCTCCCCTGCAGACAAGAGGTCCAATTTTGCAGCCTTTATTCAGACAAAATTCCATTTACCTCAATGGGGGCTTCGCTTGAATAAGCAGTGGGCAATTAATGCTCAGCCCTTACAAAAGAGATACGTGGGGTGTTTAAGGCATTGTGCGTATGCCCCAGAGGAGAAGCTAAGTGACAAAGTTTTACGGTTATCTGCTTTAAATAAAATCTTTGAAAACATGCATTGGTTTAATCGAAATGATCATGTTCATTGCTAGATAATTGCTCGCAGAGGTCCAGAATTTGCATGACACTGTGCAGCAGTGGTTAAAAGGACTTGCATTAGGATTTCATATCATTTTAACAAAAACCACCATTTTTGGCACCCTGGGCTCCTAAGTAGAGAGTAATCTAGAATTAGTGAGAAATAGATTTCATGGCTTTAAGTCACTTTATAGTGTGCAGGTCTTGAACCCTGATCTTTTGTAAATTGAACCACTTGTGAAAAAACAAAGGGCTCTAATCCTTTTAAACTGCCACTGCACATCCCTGGCCCAGTGCCCTTGAGAAGTGATTTAAACGGCATTGAGTACGGTGGTTCAAAACATACTCAAATCTGTTAAGAGGCTGATATCTATGAAGGGAATGGAAGCAGGGTAAAGAAAAGCTAATTAAAAGTATTGATGAGTCTGCCAGAGAGAATAATATCCTTCAGCCCTCTGAAAATCACCCGGAGCAAGACGGGGATCCTCCTGAAACAGCCGCTGCAGCGAGGAGGAGGAGGGGGACGGTGGCAAGGAGAAAAATCTGTGCCCGCAGCGTGGGACACCGCTGGGAAGATCTCTGCCCCGTCCGCAGCCTGCACAGTCCTGCAGCCTCCAACCCAGCTCCAGGGAGGGTTTTACCTCTTGAAATGCCTTTTTTTCCCTTTCCTCCAAAACACAAGACACCACTTGTGAACTATCCCAGGTGACCTGGAGTTTTCCGTGTTAGATAAACATTACTAATTCAAAAGCACTTTTCTTTTCAACAGCTAGAATTAAATCAGAACTCCTTCCCGCGGAGCCGCAGCAATAATGGGTGTGTTAATGAGGATTATCCTTCCTGCCAGCCCCAAGGAACAGCTGATAAATCAATAGACCCATCGCAGAGCACTCCTCCCATCTCCCTGCTCTGCAGCCCGCCGAGGTGTGCGGCAGCAGTGGAGGGAGAGCCGCAACCAGCGTCCCCCCAGCCAGCGGCCGTGCTCACGGGGATGCTGGTCATGGGTGGAGGGCAGGGGTCGACCCCCAGCCCCAGCACCGGGCAGAGATCCCGCCACTATCGCCACTTTGCCTGGCCGGACCCTCCTCACCCCAGCCAGCTCGGCTCCTGAAACCAACCGTGCCGAGCTGGCAAAGCATCGCCCAGCGCCGTGCCCGGGCATCCCAGCTCTCCTCTGCGCGTACAGGGAAGGACACGTGGCCTGTTCTTTTTTTTTAACACCACCAGCTTGCACATCACCCATCACCGTCCCCTCCCGGTGCCCCGCGGGAGCTCTCGCTGCTCCTGGTGTCTGTGGGGCTGTCCCAGTGTCCCCGCTGCAGGCCCCGAGCTGCGCGTTTGTCAGCATCCCTGACCTCCCGCGCGGAGCCTTTTCCGCTGCAGCAATGAGAGCTGGAGCTCAGGAACCAGCAAGGACAAAATGTTCAGTTTCCTTAGCAATAGCAGAAAAACAAGAATTTCACTTTGAAAAACTTAAAAAAAAAAAAAAGCACAGTTCTTTAACAAACCTGCTGTCTACTCTTCTCCCAGGGGAAGGGCTGAGACAAGGATCTCGGCAATAGAAATGCCTGACTCGGAGTTTAAAGTGCCCTTGTTAGCCCTGCCTTGATGGCTGTCTTGAGAATCACAGATCCCACCGATATTTAAGGCCATATAATTTGCTTATCTCCTTGTACAGTCTTAAGCAGCCCCTGAAGAGAGAGACAAGCTGTTCCCTTGCGAACGCTCCTCTTCGCAGCGGATGTTCGGGTCACAGCAGAGGCACCGGGTGACAGCACCGGGGACCCCACCCACAGCACCCACCCCTGCACCCTCGTCCTCCACCAGCCCCACGGCACACGCACAGCAGGAGCGCGGCCACCACCGGGCACCAGCCGCTGCCAGGGGACCCACGTGGTGCCGGCTGTGCCGCGGCCCCAGGAGGACCCTGGCAGGGGATGTTGGGGATGCTCTGTGCTGGAACACCTCTGATCCCGGTGTTCCAGCAGAACAAGGGGTCTCAGGGTTCTGCTCTGCCCTCCCTCCACACCAGAGCCCAGTGCCGGTGTTCGGGCACCCAGCAGCCTCTCCCGTCCTGCTGCAGCCCTTGCCCTCGCCTCGCCGCAGTCGGTGGCTTCCCCAAAGCCTCGCGTTGTAAATATTGATGGAGATCCAGAATGAGAAGCCAAAGAGCCCGTGTTAGAGCACTTCTGGACATCAGCCAGACAAAGGACTTTAAAACAAAGTTCAATTAGGTGTGAAGGAAATTACAGGCCATGCAAGCGATGGCAGCCCTGCGTGAACCAGAGACGTTAGAGCAGCAGACGATGCGCAGCCCCACACAAACGCGTTTGTCTTTGCTCCGCACCAGCCCTCGCTGCCAGCTTATGCTTCAAGCCATGCAAACAGAAGCCTCCTGGCATGCTTGGAAGACAGTCAACATTTCCAGCTATAATGTTTTAATTACAAAGCACGCTGTTGAGCCAGTTGTACAAAGTGACCGGCTCGGCGAAAGGCCCGCTGCCGCCCGGCGTGGGCTCTGGATGGGATGCTGGGAGGATGCTTCTACGAAAAGCAAACGGTCTCCTCCCCACCGCCACGTGCGGAGCTTCCCCACCGCTGCTGCTCGCACTGTGAACCTGTATTGGGCTGGAATTTTCTGAGGATGTAGGATATCTCCTACATCCCCGACTCCTCATCTCCTTTGTGCCATCCACCCTTCCTCCCCGGGAGTCATCGCCTCTGCCTCTCCCGCAGCCTTCCCACGGTTGCTCTGAGCTGGGGCACCTCGGACAAGAAGAGCTGAGCAGGCTCCCGTGTCCTTCAGCGTCACTACTGGGAAATAGAACGTGGAAATAGAAATTCAACAAGGAAATAATAAAAATTAAAATAAAAATTATTTTTAAAATTGTCACTGCTGAATGCAATAGACGCTGAGCACCCAGGGACAACGTGAAGGGAACCTGAGAGCTGCAGACACAAGTCCCAGAGTCCCGGCGATCAGCCAGGAACGCTGTGGTGCAGCGCCGCGGTTTCGTCTTGGGGCTGCCGTGACACCAGAGCCCAGCTTGGGAAGCTCCCGGCTGGATCTGCAGGAGAGCCCGGGCAGAGGCGCTGACCCGCGGGCACCTCGGATGCTGCTGGGGCACGTGCAGGGACCAGGCTGTCCCGGGACAAGTGACGGCGTTCTAACGGCGGGCTCGGTGTGCGGCGAGGTGCGGGCCAAAGCGCAGCCACCATCGGTGCGGCGCCAGGAAGGGTTCGGTGCCAGCAACAGATCCTCTGGCAAACCCCGCGCCCGGCTCCAATTATGGGGCTTCTCCTATAGCGCTGCCTCTAAACATTGGCTCCCGGCTGCGGCGCTTCGTGCCAAATTGTGATCGCCCTCATTCTCCTAATGGTCAAAACACTCGCAGTCCAAGCAGGATACGATGATAATCGCCGAGGAGGAGCGAGCGCGCGGCCGGGATCACGCTCAGCACAGCGTGGGGCAGCGCCCAGGGGACAGCAGCACGTGTCATCGCGCTGGGATTACCTCACAGGATCTGGAAAAACACACTTTTCCTGTTCAGACTCCAAAACCATCATAAACCCAAATGGGTTTTGCAGCTTTTTTGCGAAGAAGACTCCAGCGAGCTCCCCCAGCCAGCGGCAGGCTGGCCCCCGGCAGCGCCGGTCCTGGGAGCGCAGCGAGGGACACGGACACTGTTCACACCAGCTAATAAGCCCTGATTTACAGCTTATTAAAATAGAGTGAGCTGAGATAAAATGCCAGGAATAAAAAAAAAAAAAATTATGAGTGGATTGAGTGTGACTTGGCTTATTGAGTTTGTTTCCTCTCTTTTTATAAGGGCTATAAAAACAAACAGCGCTCGCTCCACTGAAGGAGTCGTTCATTAAGTTCCTCCACTTGCTCCAGCACATCCAGCCCCAGGCACATAAACTCCGGTGTCCCTTTCAGGAGCTCACCCCGAGAACTGCGGTGGAACCCCTCGGCCCCGCAGTGTCCCGGGGCAGGGCAGGCTGGGGGGGGACACACTCCGGAGCCACACCGGGGGGTCCCGGGGTCTCCCCTCCCAGGCAGGCCTCTGTCCGAGGCGCTTGTCCAGCCAGGTCCACATCCAGCCCGCTGAGACGTGGCGATAAACAGCATCGAATAAAGGAAGGGAAGGAACGGAAAGCCTGAGCAGCTGGGGAAGAGAAGGAGGAGCCTGAAGCAAAATTTATTTCTGTCAACTGGTGGTCTATTTCCCTGATACCATTTCCTTGTATACAGATAAGGAGTTATCTTAAATGACCATGTCTTTTTCAATTTGTACTTAACAGTCAGTCCCATTTTCCTTATATGATACTATCGCAGCAGGATGAAAAATGCATTACAATAATCCCCGAGGATCTTCATATATCAATATCAAATGGTCTGAAATTGACCTGTTATAAAAACCAGCCTTTCAAGTCAGGAAAAACTTAAATAAAAAAAGCAAATTTCAGAGCTTGCAGCATGCTCCATAGCCCAAACACTCGGGCACAAAGAGCAACGTTTCCAGAATGCTTAATGAAAACAAACCTTCAACATCCATGAAAAGAAATATTCTTCCTATTGATACATCTGCTCAACGCTTGCTGCACCTTGGAGGAACGCTAATCCTGGGCCCGGCCGGCGCAGGAGCTGCCAAACTGGGCTGAGCCGCTGATTCCAGGACCAGCGATTTAGCGCTGGGAATTTCTCCCCACTGCGCAAGCTGGAGAGGTGGCAGCCAGGGAGGAGGCAGAGAGAGCGGCTGGAGCCGAGGTCACCGCGGTTCTGCCCCGGGCGGTTCTGCCCCTGCGTGGTGCTGGTGCAGCCAACAGCCACCACTGCCCCAGGCTCTGGTACAAGCTGCCCCCGAGCTCCCGGCAGACGGGAGGTGCAAGAGCACAGGAGACACAGCCTCAAGCCCTGATATTTTTCCTGCAAGTTTTTAAAACAAAAACGCACCTCCAGGCTCTCCCGCACGGTGCAATGCGAGAACGGGGGATTCGCTGGGATACCGCCGGAGCTGCAGCCGGGCTCCAGCTGGGTTTGCCCACAACACTCACAGCAAGAGGAGCGGGAGCAGCCCGGGGTTGCTGGGAGGCAAAGAGGCTCTCGCCACTCAGCACGTGTTTGCAATAAGTGCAAACAGCACATTCTCACCCTGCTTTGCTCTGCCTTCACCACCTGTAGGCATTTCCCTTCTCGCTATCAGAGCTATTGGGGATTTGTCATCCAAATTAGAGCTAAAGATACAAAAATACCTGGAGAGATCCTAATCAGAAGAAGCTGTTTCTGTTGTGAGTTATGGGCCCACCACAAGCCAGCAGAGAAAAAAAAATAACAAAAGAAAAGAAAAGGCTGCAGAGGAGAGAGGCAGCAGCGGAGCAGCCTGTGCCTACAGCCGCTCAGGGACAAGTCCCAGCCGCCAAAGGGGGCACGGAGCACACCTCTCCACGAGGGAGAACACGGGACTCCAGACTCCAACACCACAAACTCGTCCTGAGCATGGAGAGATGCTGCGGTCCCACAGCAGAGCCCTCCAGGGACAGCGGAACTGGCGGAGGTGGGCACGGACTGGACAGGCAATGGTGCATAAAACCAGCTCTGGTGCATGAGCTGGGGCTCACAAGCACTTTGCCCAGGCTTTGGGCATTCTCTGCCCCTCCTGCTGTTCTTACCCTCCTGCTCCAGCGACTCTCCCGCCCGGGGGCCGCAGGGTTTGCACAGCTCCAGCTCCCCCAGCTCTGTTCGGCGCGGCACTGCTGCCAGTCCTGCTTTGGCACGCACACCCTGTGCCATATGGCTGCGGGATGCTCTGCGCCGGATTTGCATCCTGCATCCCTCCGGGCAGGTGGGAAGCAATGACCGCTCCGCAGAGCCGCAGCCGTGCCGTCCCCAGGACAGGACCCCAGCACAGGGCTTGTGCCGGGCAGGGCTGTGCCTGTGCCCACCTGCCCACGGCAGCGTCCCGCCCGCCCTGTGCCAACCGCACGGCGCAGCTGCCAGGGGGTCGTGGAGGAGGCTCTGCCAAAGAGGAGACAGCAGCGTGAGTCCTGGCACGCGGCGGAAGGGAAGGGCGCCAGCTTTAAGTGAATTTCATGAGAAGTGCATTGGGCTACTTATCATTTTAAATGAGACCAGCATCTGAAACGAGGGACACGGGAGGACGTAAGTGATGTCAGAACAAAGCCCTTTATTAATTAATAAACAGCAGTGCAAGCTAAAAGCTTTACATCTACCACTGCTAAATGCACAGTTAAAAGCCCCATAATAACCTGTGTTCATAAGATATTCCGAGCGCTCTGCCTGGCTCTGAAGCGCATGTGATCTGACACCATCTACCTGCTGCAGCATGCAATTAAAATTAAGCAGCGGTTCAGCCGGTGATGAATCCGAAGTGAAATGCTGCGCAGCAATATCACCTGGCAGATCAACCTAATTGTCACGGCATCTGCAATGCCAGAGTTCAGCTGGGATGTACGTGTTCGTTACAAATCCTGGCTTTGCTGGGATTTCTGACAGGGCGCTGTGCTCTCGCGCGCTAACGGAAGCTTGCCGGCATGGTACAGCTCTCGGCTGATCTTTTTTTAAAATAATACCTAGGGCTTCCTAAACCATTTTAAAACCAAGGCACATTCTGATTTACCCAGTTTCCCTCTGCCATGACGAAGCGCGTGCCATGGCTGTTCCACGATCTTGCTCGCCACACACAGCCACCACCAGCAACCATGCAGAGTGGATGCTGGCAGGCACACACGGCCACTTGGACGCCTATTCATTTGCATATGCAAATACTCCTTCTGCATGCAAAATGTGATTTACAGAGAACGGACATCCAAATCAGAGTCACAAGGCATGTATCAGCTCTGGCCACAGCAATAGCTTTGCCACTGCAGCAGACACTGCTGACATATCCGCTAAATTACCGTGAGTACCATTGATGAGGAGTGCTGCAAAGCAGCCAGGCATTGTTATTATGGGGGATTCGTTAGCATTCATTAATGTTTAAAAGGCACCTTTGCAGGGGGTCAGTATGATTGCCTCCCCCTGGCAGGAGCACCCAGATGCCGGGCACAGCAGAGGAGGGGATGCTCCCAGGCGTCGGATGCCCTCTCCCCTCTCTCCATGCAGAACCACCCACCCCCACCAAGCCCACCCAGCTCAGAGCAACGCCAAAGACACCTTCTGAGAGGATTATGAGGACAGTATCGCCAACACCGACCTCATGAGAGACCTGGGAGCCCCCAGCAGCTGATGTGATGGGCAAAGATGCCCTGAGCATCACTGAGCCTTCGGCACGGTGTCACCCACAGCCCCTCTCGCCGTGTGCCGGGATGCCGGCTGGGATGCTGGGATGCCAGCGGTGGTGCGGCCATGCCAGCAGTGCTCCAGGGACCAGGGGTTGGGAAGCACTGAGCACCTCCTTGTGAACACAGCGACCAGGCAAAGACGAGCCCTCCGAGCCCAAGGGGAGAGGACTTGCCCCGAGCAGCCGAAGGCAGGGCCCATACGACCATGGACCTCCCCATGGGCACCAGCAGCCCCATGCTCGGGTCCTGTCCTGCCAGCACCCCTGGAAGACGGCTCCATACCTCCTGCACCCCCACCCCGAGGCTCCCCTGCCTCCCCAGACCCCGACTGCTGCCGAACACACACCCGGGTGCTCTGCTGCTCACAACAGAGTCACTCCGGGAAACCCTGGCTCTTGGCATGACTGAGGTTTATAACAAAAAGCGATCCCATTTTCAGGCAGATTTCCTCTAATGAGTAAAGACTTGACGACCATATGCTCTGCACAGCCTCGCCGGCTCACTGCTAGTTCCTTCCACTTTCTTCTTCATAATGGGGAAGAGATATGAAAAATTTCTGTGCTGTTGCAGTATTATATTAAGACTGTTAAGCTTACCCACGTTAAATCAAAGAAATTAAAAATAACAGCAGGATATCAAACTTAATTACTTCTTTAGGACTGTGCTGTATCATTGACGGGCCAGCCTCCGGCACGCTGGAAACCAGAGACCCCTTCCCTCCGACCAGAAACCGGAGACCCCTTCCCTCCGACCCCGTTAACAGCGTGACGCAGGTGTGAGTGGAACGCGAGACCCTTTACCCCTGTGGTGTCACACGGTTATTTGTAAATACCTGTGAACAGAAACACAAACCAGCATTTCCACACAGCAGCATGCAGGAAAATACACACATCCTGCAAAACGCTTTGAGACGTTGCAGGTCTCTGCCTCCGACAAGCCAATGCAGAACCACTCTCTCCTTTACTGCATCTGATCCTTTCATATCTCGGGACAAACGATCCTTAACAACTCTGCAAAGCCGGAAAAACTCCTTTACCCTTGGCAAGGCCAGAAGCAATGCAGTGCAGAGCCAGAGTGGTTTTTACCTTACCCGTGGATACAACGCCACAGGGGTACCGTTTGCATTCCTCTGTCTTTGGCTAGGTATTATCACTCCTCTTTTAGATGATATTTAGAAAATACGTGTTGGCAGTTAGACCTGGCACGCTTGTTTAACAGCCCTAATAGCAAGGTAATGGGAACTATTTATCTGAAAAGGAACGGGGGTGTTTGGGTGCAATCCTGGAGCTGATGAAATGCTCGGTGAAATCGGTCAATATGGTACATTTCCACCAAACCACAGCGATGCCATCGACTGGCACGGGAGCATCGGTTCCTGCAGGCGACAGCAGCGCCCAGAGGGACGGGGGGTCTGGCCACTGCACCCCCCCTGCTCTCGGGGCTCACACCGGCAGACACGACCCACCGATCTGTGCTTGTGTCTTCCTGCGTCTCCAGCTGAGCTGAGCACCCGGATATCGAGAGTGATGAATCCCCATCAGACAGGGACACGGCATTTACCGGCTCCCAGGCCGGCGGGACGGTCAGAGCTCGCTCCCTGGGACACGGGTGAGATCACAGCCGACAGCGACAGCCTTGCAAACAGAGAAACAGATTCAGGAGAAAGTTTGAAATAGTCCTTACAGTTTGTGCAGCTGCTAAAGGCAAACAAAAAGTCAGACAAACGCTCGCATGAGCACGACACACTTGGTTTCAGTTGCAGCAAAAGCATGATGTGACGGTAATCCTCCCCTCTGCAGAAAACCCCTGCGCAGAGCTCCTTAGCCACCAGCCTGGTTTGATGTGCTGAGTGGCCAGGCTTCACACAGAAAGGGTTAAAAGAAAATGTTATACTAAAAGAAATCTTTCTACAAGTATAAAAAAGCAAAATGATTGTAAATTCCACCAGGGGAATTCTGCCATGAATATGCTTCACCTTTCACAGAATCTCCCGCCCTGCCTCAGAGGATAACTGACCTTTGGAGAAAAATAATGAAAAGAAGAAATTCCTTGGAGAAAATAATGTGGCCAGGCCTCAGTAATGAGATCTGCTCCCTTTATGTTGCTATGACAACCGCAGTCATTTTATAATACAAAATACATGAATGGGGAAGAGGGCCATCTCCTCGCGCCGGAGCCGGCGCCGCGGCACCCGTTAGCTCCGCGCGCTTCTCGCAGGATGGACACGTGTTTGAGTCGTGCTCTGCTCCCTTTCCCTTTAATGCACCCCGACCAGGAGACCCTCCTCCTCTGATGCTCTAATTACTGCTCATTAACTTGTTTCTGGGGCTGCAGGTGCTGGGGAGGGAGCAGGCTCCCCGGCCGTGGCACCCAGCCTGCCTCCCTCGGCGGGCACACCGGGCACAGGCACACCGGGCCCCCCCTGACTGGGCACACTGGGGACACTGGGCACGGGCATGCTGGGCACACACCCCAGTCCTTCCCGCAGCCCGCTGGAAGCTTCAGCCTGGAGACAGCTCTTGGAAAGCATCTCCTGCCACTTCCACCTCTGGCCAGGGCCAGGAACGGGGCTGAGAAAGGAGAACACGAGAAAACAGCGGGAGCAGGTATTTTCCAGGATCACGTCCAGAACCACGCAGGCAAAGAAGGTGATTTTACCGCAGAGGTGACTCCACACAGCCCATGCCTTCCCCCCTGCCCCTCACTCCAGTTTCAATTGCAGCTCGTTTGCAGGCTGCTGGTGGGCTGGGGCAGCGCAGCTCCGGCCGCAGCGTTTCCAAAGCCATGCAACCAGCTCCGTGCTGTACACACAAAGGCGATTCCCTGCAGCCACCCAGCCGTGCAGGGGGTCCCAGCCCGCTGTGCAGAGGTGCACACACACACACACGGGGACAGGGACGTGGGCACAGAACCAGCAGCTCCAGGGAGGTCCCACAAGCTGGTGGGTGCCAACCGGCGCCCAGGGCACCCACCCCTGCGGCCAGAGGCTCCTGGCTCTGGATGTGGCACCAGAGGGGCTCTCTCAGATCCCCAGTGCATGCAAAATCCAGGGTTTATATTTTGGGTTTGTAAAGGGTTTGCTGGTGCAATGTCCGTTCCTCGCTTGGGACTTGGGCGACTCTCCCAGTCTGCAGGCACGCGGCTGGCCTTGGCGCAGGACTTTGCTCCTCACCCAGCTGAGCCAAACGCTGCAAGTGAAACACAAGCAGCTGGTGACAATGAGGAACGAGGGGGCAGGCGCTGCCAGCCCAGAGCAGGTTCGAGGCCACCGGGGAGCTGCCTCGAGAGCTCTGCCCCTGCTCCGCAGGGCCCCCGAAGCCGAGCTTTCGTCAAACCAGACGTCAGCAAAGGGGAAGATTTGTGTGAGAGCCCGAATGCACATCCCAGGCTTTTCCAGAGCAGGATACGCTCCTGGGGCTCTCAGCTCGCCTCGAGCCGCTTTCATGTGTGAGCATGATTGCAACTGCAAGGACTGAAGGTCCAAACTGAGAGCGGGAGATGGAAATGGAGAAGCCAAGGGGGAGCTCAGCATGGTCGTTCAGCTAATCCAGAGCCTCAGCCCCTTTCCTGTTTCCCAGGTGGTCTGCTGGGAGACCCGCGCTGGCTGCACCGTCAGCAGAATTAACGGGCGAACTGGAAGAGTGCTGGGAAAAACTACAAACCTGAGGCTTGCAGATGAAGAAAACAGCAGGAAAAACGAGGGAAACCAAGAGGGGGGAGAAAGAGGCGGCCAAGAAACCAGGGGAACAAGCGGCTCCAGCCCGTGTTTTTACACAGTGCAAGAAGGAAGAGCACGGCAGAGGGAGCCGGGGCCATGGGGAGGACATGGGACAGGGTTACTGCCATCTCCCGCTCTGCTGTCCTTTCATGGTGGCATTTCCCAAAGAACAGAGGTTGAAAATCAGAGGGAAACAGAGTGGCAGGCGGGCAAAGCCCAGACTGCCAAAGCCAGCTGCCGTTTCCCAGCTCTTTCCAGCACGGTGACAGATGCTTCCAGGGCAGGTTCTGGGGTCAGCACCTGTGCGGATGGAAGCTGCGGTGGGCTCTGCCTCTCCTCCAGCATCTGAGGCAGGCAGCACTGTTAGCCAGATCTCTAATCTCCTTTTTCCACTCCAAAACACTTTCCCTCGCCCCTGGTGACTAAGTCTGGGGAGCACGGAAGGATTTCTGCAGCCATCTGAGCCAGCCAGAAAGGTGTCAGCGGTAACCGCTCCATCAGGACAACGCTGAACCACCCAGATGCAGGAAGCCAACGTGCTTCCAAGCCAGAGTAAAATTTAAGTTGCCCTCTGACCGGTGCCTTCTTTGTATGTGGAATTTGCATGTGGCAGCAAGAGCCGCCTTATATCAAATACCAAGGCAAAGGCTAATTTAAATTCTTTTTATGCAAATGCTCAGCAGCATGGAACAGTAATAAATCTGGGAAACCACTGGAAAGAGGTTTAAGAGGACATACAAATTCCAGTCACACATCAGCAATTAGGAATCCCAAGAAGGAGAAAGCACCTGTCTTGGCCTTTATCGAATATTATTCTCAATTACAATATTCGTCACATACGAGACAATTCCTTCGTTCAAGCTTCCATAGACACGTTCAAATTACATCATCTCTACAAAACAGAGAGATGGAAGTTATCATAACCTGTCTCTGAATAAAGCATTATTGAAACTGTAAATGGTCCTGTCTGAGGCTTGCTGAAGTGCAGAAGCCTGACAGATGCTGCACAGAAACACGACTGGCTGGATGACGCCTTCGGAAACAGCTTGCAGGAAAATGATCCCATTACGACCGAGGCTTTCCAAGCAGCCAGCAGGAACACCTAGCAGGGAGCAGGGTTCTGACGCAGGGACAGCCACACCGGCACAGCCAGCCAGGCACTTCTGGGGGGCTGCTGGTCGATGAGGCGTGCGGTCCCGGCACATCGCCGCGAGGTTTCCCGGCTCAGGAGCCAGGTAAGCCATCAGGCGGGCAGCAGGAGTTCATGCTGGCTGGAACTGACAACGTGAGCTTCCCCTGCTGCTACCCACCGCTGGAAAAGCCATGCTCTGGGCAGAGTACGTGCCTCTGGCTGTGAGGTTCCTAACTCAGGTTAGTCTTTGCCTGGGGCTGCCCCTGTGCCGCACTGGGAGCTGAGTTTCAGTCCAGAAACGCTCCTGCCCCGTCCTTCCCCGCGATGCCCGCAGAGCTGCCAGGTGTTTGCTAATAACAGATCACACGTTTCAGACCAGAGGGATCCTCCTGCTCATCTGGCCTGTGTTAAGCGGGAGATCAGACCTCAGGGCTTTTCTGTGCCGGTTCCTGATATAAATCCCGCGTCTGTGCTTGGAGTTCCGACAGGACTCCTCTGTGATAAGGGCTCTGCTCCCCAGGAACCTGGAGACTCTTCCTGCCCCTGCATGCCTTTATCCGAACAATCGAACCAGACAGAGCTGCTGACATCTCTCCTTACTGCGGACACCTGCTGCAGCCTGAATTCAACCCCACGCCTCTCCCGTGGACCCTGCTGAGCTTCCCACAGCCCCTCGAGGTGCTGACACCAGCCCCACGCCCCGTTCTCAGCCCAGGCACGCTCCATCCCGCTCGGTGCAGACACCAGCCCTGATGAAATGTGAAATTCCGGCTGCTTCCTCAAAAGCTTTTTTTAACACCCTTCATTCGGCCGGTCAATATTTTTGTCCGAGACTGTCAGCCGACAAACCTCTAGCAGTTCAGCTCACCCTCCTCATCTTTTGCCAATCCTTGCACAAACATTTTTCCTCTGCAATGTCCTCAGTGCACAAAAGGAACGCGATGTTAGCAGCCCAGGGAGGATCCCATCCCGCTGTTCAAACCCCTACGTACGCAAGGGTCTGGTCCCGCTGCCGGTGAACGTTCTGCTCAGCGAGGTCGTATTTTGTGCTCTACGGTAATGAAATATTTTTCAAAACTACAGTGAAAATGAGAAACGTTTACAGAGCAGGTCAAAGCTGTTCACAGCCAAACGATCCCTCTCTGCGAGATCTCCCCTCGCCCCAGGAGCCGGCGGTGCCAGCTCTTCCCACCACTTGCCGTACTTGCGAATGCCTCCCTGCACTTTCCCATGCGGTTTTTCCTGCAGGCAGAACCTCCTCGTCACCGCTGCAGAACCCACGAGAACAGCCTTCTCTGATTTCTGACATTTTTTTGTGGAATTTGCCGGCAGCGCAGAAGCAAGGCTGAGCGCACGGCCCGACGCCGTGACCCGTGTTCCCCTGCTCCCCCCCTCTTGCTGCTCCCCCTCGTCCCTCCAACGTCAGCTCTCCGAACAGGGACCGCTGCCGCGGTACGTGTGAGCACGGCCGGGGTACGACCCGTGGCCAAGGTCTGCCGGCACACGAGCAACACAAATAAATCCCAACGGCACCAGACGCTGTGGTTCGGCAAAAAAATCCCGTCACCAGTGGAAGGAATCAGATTAAATGATTAATTACCAGGCTGAGCTCTTGAAATGGGGCACAGGATCTTTAAAATATCCAGCACCCTCCCTGGTGCTTCATCCATTAAATTTTGGTCAAATTAGCAGAGGTGGAGAAACGAAGGAGGCAGAGCTCGGGTGGACGCGGCGGCAACGAGAAGCAGCATTGAGTGCCACCAAAACGGCTTCATCAACCCTTCACGCCTGGACCTGCCCCACCGGACCTCCCAACCCTGCTCGTTTCTGAGGTGAGCTTTGAATGAAAATTTGTTCCTATGGCCCAGGGGCTGGAAGAAATCCCGTCTCTCCCCGTCACCCCGCGGTGGAGCTGGCTCAGCCCGTCACCTCTGCTCACATCCCAGCCGCGGTGGCCCCGAGGTGCCTCCTGGTGCTGGTTTGGACGGGAGCAGCCCTGGGGGGTACCCGCATTTTTGGGCACCACAGGTGGGTTTATGGGGTGTCTGCGGCTCAGGCCCCGCACAGGGGGGTCCTCTGGAGAGCAGAGGAGGGGTCTGGGCTGAGCCCCTGCGGCGGGTGACTTATCACCATCCACGGCCGGCAAATCCCGGGACGGCAACAGCGTTGCCATAGCAGCCGTGCTCATTCTGGATCGATAAAACCAAACCCCGGGGTGGGGATGCTGCATGGGGACAGCGTGTGGTGGGAGGCGGCAGCGGGACCCCCTCGCAGACCCGGACACAGCAGCCGCCTCCTCCCCAGCCCCGCGTCCCCACGCCACCCCCACATGTGCCGTCCCCACGCGATCCCCTGGGGCTCGGCCACCGAAACCCACCCTGCATTGGCACGGCAGCCGGGGGAGGGCTGGGTCCCCACACGGTGCAAATAGAGCCCAGGGCACAGCCAGAGCCAGAGACAGTCCCCTGTCCAGCAGCTCTCGGGTCTGGAGGGGACCAGGGCCACCAGCGAGGTGCCAGCCCCGTGGCAGAGGGTGTCACCTGGTCCTGGGCTGGCAGAGGAGCAAGAACACGCTGCCGGGCGCTCCGCGGTGTCAGGGAGGGAGCCAGACCCTGGGGCGATGCCAACGATCCTCCCACCCCATAGATCTCCCGAGTCCCTTTGAACCATCACCTCTTGATGCAATTTGTCTGGCTTCTGCAGAAATTAAAGGTATTGAGAAAAATCAATGGTAATTCATTGTATCCTATGATTTTTAAAGGCAATTAAGGCTAAGACAAGGTAAGAGGTTAGCAAAATCTCTCATTCTTTAATATATTGTATTTTCTCATTAATTCTTTAATCTGGTGACAAATTCTCCCAGGCACGGGGCCAGCTTCCTGCCCACATGGACTCTCGCTGAGTTATGAATGAAGCAGGTAACGAGGGAACCGCTGGGCTGAGCCAACGCGCAGCACCGGCCGCGTCCACCGCTTCGCCCACCCCGCGCCCCCCAGCCGCCTGCCGGGAGCTGTGGGGGTCCCACGGGGGATTTCCCCCAGCACAGGGAAGCGTCACCTTGCCCGCAGCTTGTCCTGACCCTCTGCCGGCACAGGGAGAGGGGCTTTCCCGAAGCTTCCCTGGGGAAGAGACCCAAAAGCAGTGGGCAGAACGCTCCCGTGCAAGAGAAGCCAACAGTCCCCAGTTCTGTCTCTGCTCGTGTGCACCAAAGAGTTCGTAACTAAATTACTGCTAATTAGGGACACTATGAATGAGGAGACATCACGCTTCTGCTCATCACCAGTGTTTCTGTGTGATGTCTGGAAAATCAAAATTATTAATGAATTAGTTATTTTGGAATTCACAGTTTAATTCTGCAAATTCTGGGTAACGGCAGCCTGGTTTGCCAGCTAATTTTCACATCATAACATCAGAACCCCTTAATTAATAGTGAACTAATTAGGAATCCCAAGAAGGAGAAAGCACCTGTCTTGGCCTTTATCAAATATTATTCTCAATTACAATATTCGTCACATACACGAGACAATTCCTTCATTCAAGCTTAAAGTCAAAGCAAGGCAGCCACCGGTGCAGCAGGCACAGGAAGGGGGACAGCAGCCGTGGGGCACACACAGAAGACAGGGGTCGTGCCAAGGGGCACCCCAGGCTCTCTGGGGAGGGGTCTACAGGGACCAGCAGGACCCTCCCGGCATCTCCATCCTTGAACATCACGACAGCCGCCCCTGCTGGTCTGTGCTGCCAGAGGTGCAGGGATTCCCAGATTTGGTTTCTGCAGCCGGGGTTTGCTCTGCCTCCCGCACGCCCTCCAGGCTTTGCTCTTCTCCCCAGCGCCCTTCCTTGCACATACAACACCAGACTGAGATAGACACCAAAATCCAGCAAAACCCTTCGAACAGAGTGTTTGAAATCTCCCCGCTGCAGCTGTGCAACCGAAACCTGCAAACGTTCCACCCAGTCCGTCCTGTGCTGACGGTCCGGGCAAGCGGTGGGAGGAAATTCTCGGTCTTGTCTGGAGCAGTTTACAATCAGTTGCTCTTTGGATGACTTGCCATGAGGCCTCTCTTTGGAAGCGCTGGGAAATGTCTCCTTCCCTCCTTCAAAACAAGGGCGGGAGCTTCAGCCCCGTGTAAGGCAGAGCGACGTTAACAACTTAAATATTTACCTGCCTCATTCCCTGCCCTATTTATTAGGAAGATTTTCCATCTCTCTGCCTAACTAAGCAGAGTTTCCCCTAAAAACAGCAAATATTATGGCCCTTCATTCTGCAGAAATTTATCACTACGGAGTAGAAATGCTACCGTATTCCAAACATTGGCAGGAGAGCCGGAGGCTGGGTCCTGCCAGCTCCTAATAAGACACACATTTCAGCTGCATGCTGCTTGCAAGTTGCATGTTTATTTAAACAAGAATTTCCAAGTGTTTAGGGACAGAGGTTGCTACAACAAGTTCTTATCATTAAAAACAATGGTGCTGAAACTTTCAGGAAGGAGAATTACAAATGGAGTCGCTCTGCAGAATAAATCACTGATAAACTTTCAGCGCAACTAATTTTAACCCGGGAAGAAGCACCGCTGGGTCTTAGCTCTCTCCTAACAGAAGTGCACGCTCCCAGGATGGTGTGAGACCGATTATGAGACAAAATGATTTATTCGGGGATCTCAAATGCTTTAAATAAATCTTTCTTTCAGGCTCTGAATTATGTATTTTTCTAGCAGAGCCAGAGATACGATGCTTTCATGGGGTAATTCCACCAGGGCAGGATTACCCAAACCTTCCCATGCGCCCAACGACAAAAACCTCTTCTGCGACTTCCAAAAAACCAAGCCCAGAGAAAGGCTCGCCCTCCCCGACCTGCTTTGGACACCCTCCATCGCTCGCCAACGACCCACAGACAGAGGGGGAACGGTTCTAATCCACTTGGCTCTCCCTAACCGCAGCCAGGCTGGGAGGGCGATGGCCAGTCCCCGCACCGAGCTGCTCCCACGCCCGCGCATCGCTGCCCCGCTCCCCCGGCCGCGCTGCCAGCACTGCGCCAAGAGCCACATCCAGCCACCGGCCCCGCGCCCGCTGCTGAGCAACCGGGGAGAAGGACAGTGATCCTCTGCCGCGGTGCCTGCAGAAAACTGCTGGGGCTCAGTAAATAAAGGGAGACTCTAAATATTATTTTTGGTAGGGATTTTCCTATAAAAAAGTGAAACGCCATAAATCAGGCACAATGCTACAATCAGCACATACTTGTGAATAAATGCATCCTGCAGTACATTTCAGCATAAATTACAGCCGATTGATTTAGGCTTTGCTGCACAAAGCCATATTATTTAAATTCAGCCAGAATTGAGTCCACTCACATTGCTCCACATTTATAAAACATATTCATGATTATTGTCATAAACTCCTGAGAACTGGCTGTTGAGTTATTTTGCCACATCATCATCTGTAGTAAACAAGACTTATTTCACATTTCTCTTTTCTTTCCCGACAATCTGCTACAAACCCTCTGCAGAATTAATGCTGAAGTTATGACCAGATTTTCTCCAGCAAGTGTGAAATAGGACCTATCCCCCGCGCAGTAATCGCGAGCCTGTGAGCAGCCAGGAGCCGAAAGCTTTGACGAAAACGCCACAATTACAGAACTGCCCCGTGCCCGCAGCCACAGCAGTGTCCCTCCACCTGCCTGGGAGGGTCGGGCACTTGCTGGCTGGCTTCTCTCACTAAATTAGTGTTTTACATTTCTCCTCTAGTTTGCAAACTTTTAAAAAATTAATCTCACCATTTCAACAAGGGTAACAACTAAATTATCATCTTTACAGGGTTAAAGTCTCTGCTGCGTCTTTTTTTGGCGAACATTACACGCACATCATTTTACTAAACGCAATAAACCGACCATAGAACTATGAATTTTAGCATGGCATTCGTAACAATTAGAAACACATGAACCTTAAAATGATAAAAACTGAAACGAATACCAAAATAGCATGAAACACAAGAATCTGGCTCCCCAAAGCAGGGAAACGGGTATCACTGTGTGGTGTCACAAGATCCCCTTCAAGGGATGCACCAGGCACCGCCGGGGACGCTGCCCCGCTCTCTGCGGTGGGCTCAGGCTCCCCGGGAGGAAACGCCAGCAGACCCCCACCCCAGAAACCGGCTGCCCCAGAGCCCGGCACAAGGGTGGGACCGGCACAGGCAGCGCGGTGATCCCCACGCCGCGGAGCTGCTGCGGCACCCGGTGTCAGTCCTAGGAGCGGGAGTCTCGGGGGCTTCACCCTGAAACTGTCCCGGCTTCAGAACAGCCCCAAGGAGCCCCGCTTCTCCCTGACGGCGGGCTGGGTGCTTGCAGGGAGCGCGAGCTCTCCTTGCGTCGGGGGCAAGCTGCAGCCCCCACCCCTGTGAGCTGCTGCAGCCTCGCTGCATCCAGAGACCTGGGAATTATTCCTCTGACCTCAAAGAATCACGAGTGAGAAGCTCCACAGTTTTCTTTTCTTTTACTTACTTGCAGTAGATGAACTTTTTTTTTTTTAAAAAAAAAGCAAAAAACTAGACATTAAGTATTTGATCAAAAGCCAAAAACAACCTTTGGTATCAAGGCATTCTTGAGCTGCTTTGTTTATAGATACCAAAATACACACACCACCCCACGCTGCTGTAACCACTTAGAGCACAAAACCCTTCCACAGCGCGCGGCCGTTGCACGGATCACACACGCGGCTGCGCTGCCACGGCAATAAACACCCGGGAGCGGGCGGCTTTCTGCGGGATGGCACGGGCAAAGCCGCTGCCAGGGGACGGCCAGGGCGAGCCCAGCCCCGCCGGCTTGCTCCGCTCACCGTGTCCTAGTTTAGAGAATTCCTGACGGACTGGACGGTTCTGCATTTCCTTTCCCATTATCGCTGATTGCCAAAATATTTGTGCAGTGATGGAATTTGCCTGCCAGAACTAGAGCAGGAGGAGGGAGCTCTGCTTTCATCTGACCCCGAGTCATGAGAGGTTCTGCTCCCCAGCTCGAACTACTGGAGCTGAGCTCCAGCAGGAGCCCCGAGCCCCGTGCCCAGCCGGGCTCTGCCCCCTGCACCGGGAGGGCTCCTGCCTCTGCCGGGACACCAGGAGCCGGCCGAAGCCACCAGAACGTTTCCCTTTGCCTGAGCACACTAGGAAACTTTTGGAGAGAGGCTGTTCTAGCAAAATATGCTAAAGTGCCTCCAGATCGATGCCTGCGAGTAGGAAAAATCAAACAGCCCTGCCATCGTAAACAGCAGAAGGATGGCAAACGGAGGAGCCCAGCGAGCTGTGGGACAAACAGGAAAGACTTGGAAATTTCCAGGGTATTGTTTGAAACTCAAGACAGAACATTCTGATCTACTTTTACTGTTTTGATGTTACATTTCGTGTTTTAAAACACTCTGTCCCTTTACAGAAACACTGCAAAGACGTTGAAGGAATTCAAATACACAACTGCTCTTTATTTGGCTCCTTGGCTATTTCTGATGAGAACATTTCCACCAGAACGGGAATGAGACAGTGAGAGATAGACGCACGATGCACTCTGCTCGCTCCACAGCCACACAGGGTGCAGGATGGTTCCCCCGGGCGGCCGAAGGTCCAGCAGCCTCCAGCCGGGCTCCCCATGGCCGTGGGGCACCACACCCCAGAGCAGAGCTGGTACCCCAGAGTGTGGCACCAACAGGCTGGGGCAGAACGGGGGGTTGAGGAGCACAAGTGTCACCTTCCCAAGGGAACGGGGACTCGTTCTCCATAGAAGGGGCATGAGAAGAGCAGCTGTGGCTGCCTTGGGGGACACCGGGATGAAGGGGCACAGCACACCCGCGGGTACCCTACTGAGAGGTGAAAAGGTCCAAGGGCACTTTTCATGGCACTGAGCAGTAGCCGGCAGCCGCCCAGAGCCACCACCATGGCAGCAGCAACCTGACTGTCCCAGGTGCAGGCAAGGGACGGCTGGGAGACCGACAGCAGCACCCCAGCACCCCCCCACCAGGCTCACACACAACATCTCACCCCGGAGCCACCGTTGGCAGTGCCACCACACCTGCACAGGACCCGTGTCCCTTCCCTGTGGGACATCGGCCCTGAGCCACCCGAGGGCTGTGGGTCCGAGGACACCCTGGGTCGTGGCTCTGTTGCAAACATGTGTCCTGGGCACTTGCGATGACTTTGGCAACAGAATTGGCCTAAATATTTGTTCAGGAGTAGTGAGTGTCTTTGTCTCTCAAGCACAGAGAGACTTTTCTTCTGCATCTGCTTAGCCATTTATACCTCTTTGTTGCTGCCAGTTGGAAGCTGCCGTTTGCAAACCAGACCCTCCCAGAGCAGAATGAATTTTAATTTAGGCAGAGGAGCGTGCTGCCGAGCCCAAGCCCTCGGATCCCGTTTTACAATATAGGGGTGCCGTGCTCCCCCCACCCTAACTCAATGGTGAGGGGGTCCAGGGCTCACACTCCAAGCTGGGCTCCAGCTGAGAGCCCCCCAGGGCGCTGTCCCCTCCCCAAGCAGACACCCCGCTCCCCCTCCGCAGAACAAAGCCCTCCCTGCACACGGACGATGCTGCAGCCCACTCCTGGCATTTCAGCCCAGCCAGGTCCCTGCCTCCAGCACTCCCAGCGCATAACACCAGCTTCACTCCTGGCTCAGGTTTTAAGCAAACGGGCATTTCGCTGTGACACAGGGTTAGGGAGGCAGGTCAGATCTGCTCATCTAGTTAGATACTCACAGCGTCTGAAAGTACCTCTATGATCCCAGGAATACGCTCCAGGGGGTTACCGCCCGGCTTAGGAGAAAGGTGGGAGAGCGCACAAATCCCCTAAGGGGGTCACTGCCGTGGTCCACGTCCGCAGGCGGGAGGGCAGGATGCTAGAGGTGGCAGATGAGGCCACGGTACAAGGCATCTCATCCCAGCTCTCCTACAGTGGGGGCAAAAACAGGTTTTTCCAAGCCAGACACAGCCCGAGGATGAGATCCCACCAAGGGACAGCCAACGCTCTCCCTCAGCGACGCGCTGTCGGGGGACGAGCTGCTCCCGCAGCCGGCGGGGGGCTGGAGCCGGGCAGGACGTGACAATTATTTGTACATCCTACACCCGGGAGAGTTTTACTTTTTATTGTCCAGCCCTTAAAACAGACATCGGAGCTGTCAAAATATGAAATCTCCTGATGATAAAACACTTTGCAGAGGAGGTCCCAAGGCGTTCCTCTGTGAAACGCCCGGGGAGCCGCGGCGGGCCGGAGGGTCAGACCTGTCCCCGCTCCTCCCCGGAGCCGTGCTGAGCAATTAAGTCTCAAGTGAAAATCAACCACAGAAGTTCAGATTTTTTTTCCTTCCACTTCCACAGATCACCTTCTGCTCTGAACATGGAAACCATATGGCAGACAGGTCCTAGCCCCTGCCAAGAAATTCCTGCTTGATGAGATCCCTGCAGCTATCACGGAGGCTACGCGGGCTCCCGGCAAGGGAGTTCAGGTTCTGCTGCAGACAGACCCTCCCAGCAGCCCGGGGAGGAAGAGCGGGGTCCGAGGTGCCAGAATTTGCACCGTGGCTGCTGCCTGCTGAGAGTAATTGCCCTCAGAGGGAATATTGTCACGCTTGGCTCTTCCTCGCGGGCCCCGCAGCTGACGGAGGCGGTGAAGCCAGCCCTGCTCCACGGCTGGCGGCGAGGGACAACGCGGGGGGAGGCAGGAGCCAGGCTCAGCCTCTCGTCCCCATGCGAGGGGCTCGGGTGGGAGGCACAGAAAGCATGTCCCCCTGCCCCAGGGAGCTCACCCTGCACAAGGCAAATGCTTCACCCAGGTACACAGTCCCGGCTTTGGAAATACTGCAAATCCTGCCTTCCCTGACCGGCAAACAAGTCACACGCGTGGTCACGTTTAGAGAGGAATAAATCCCATCCTCCAGCCATGTGTTGGGAAGCTTCATCTAAATACTGGACAAACCCACAGAACAGCCCGAGACACAGAGGGGCGATGGCGAGGTGAGGAGGTGTGTGACAAACCACCCCGAGCAGAGGCTGGTCAGGGCACGTCCCCCATGCAGCTGGGCTCACGGAGACCCCAGCCCCACCGCCAGCACCGCCTCAGCCTCAGCCCTCCTCTGGCACAAGCACCGCTTCTCACGCTGGGTTTTCTCCTGGAACAAGTGCTGGTGTGGGAAGGAGGGACGTGGATGGAGCGGTCGTTGGTTTGAGCGATTGCCTGGTGAAGAGGATGGGGTCTGGCGCACAGAGAGGCTGGTATCAGGGGATCAGCGTCACTGCACAGGGACCAGCTCTTATCTACATCCCAGTCTTGTTTGCAGGGCGTTGGTGACGTGCATCCATTTGTCAGCGAGAAAATGATTTGCAAACACAAGTGCTGGCAAGAAGGAATCACGAGCAAAAGCGATAACGGATGAAGACACGGCCTCTCCTCAGACACATCCTCATCCTGAACCCGAGTCCTGCCTGGCTCCCCACAGCTCGGGCTGCCTGCTGAGCCCCTGCCTCTCCAGCATCACCCCCCTGCCCGTGCCCCTGCCCCTCCAGTGTCACCCCCTGCCCGTGCCGGGGGCAGCCCTGCAGCGGGTGCCCATGGGCAGTCACCCCCACATCTCTCAGCGACTCAGAGCTTTGCAGGAGCATCCGTCCCCAGAGGCTGGGGATCCCCACCTTGCTCTCGGGGGGATTACCGGGCATTTGGCTCCTCGGTGATGCATGGTGTTGGCTGGTGACCGTTGAACCCGGAGATTCACGGCTCTGCCCTCGCTGCTTACAACACCCATCTCCATGTCATCTGCAGACGCTAGCTGCAAAGGTTTTTATCATCCCTGTTGTTAAATCACACATTAAATCATGTCCGAACCCTCCCTGGGAACACAGTGGGAAACGACACTGCCAGCAACGACCATACTTTGAAATCTGCCATTAAGCCAATTTTTAATCCACATAATTCGTGCTATTAGCTACAGGTTCTCGGGAAAAACGTCAAACACCTTCGAACACTGAAACACAGCACCAGCCGCGTTACCCACCCCACCAGGCCCACCATTGGGTGGCACTGGACCATTCCGGTGCTGGTCCCCAGCCAGAGCTGCCTGCCCCTGCTCTGCACAGCACCGTCCCTCAGCAAGGGAACGCTTGCACGGTGTTTGGCCATTGTTGGCATCGGCTGTTCGTTCCTGCAAAGAACTCCGACCTTCTGCTCCCCGGCTGCCCTCTGCTTTCCTGCGCGGGTGGGATCTCCGGGGCGTGGGACTCGCTCAGGCCACGCGTCCCCTCCCACGCAGCACGGTGTGCCGGCCACAGCGGCGGTGGAAAAGAGCTCCAGGACAGAGAATAGAAGAGAATAGAATAATGTAAGCTCTACAGAAGCTATTTCAAGAACACAAGCTCTACAGAAGCCACCAGGCAGGATCAAACCCCGTTCCTCTCACTCCGAGCTCTCCCCAGCAGCATCGCTGCCAGCGGTCCTGGGGAGGCCAGGAGCTGTGCCGAGGGAAACGGGCGCTTTACCCCAGACCCCCGAGGCTGTCCTCAGTCCTGAGGATGCAGTTACTCCCTCTGCCAGAACTCCTGCTTTCCTTTGCACCGATACCTCCAGAACAGCTTTCCCTGTCGCTTCTGCAGGCACAGCTTCCTCTCCCCTTTCCCCAGCACAGGGTGGCAGTGGGGGCATCCCCTCATTCCCCACTTCAGGGGGAAAAAGGTGAAATTTTGCGGCGTAAAAATTACTCACATTTCAACAGGACAAATTGACTTTTCATCCAGAATTTCCCACGTACATTTGCTATCATTTGCCAGAGTCTGAGCTGTCACTTCTCCATCTTTCAGTGCATTGTCCCTGCCCAGCCTCAGGCAGCACCCAGACCCCCGCTGCCGGTCCCTGGTGCAGAGACCGAACCATGGCCAGTGCTTTTGGCAGAGGGCCGGGGCCACCTCCCACCCCCCCCCAGCTGAGGCTGTGCCACGCTCAGGATGGTTTTTGGGGGGTGCCCGTGCTGGGGCAGGACTCGGATGGGGTTGCACCCGCCTGCGCTGGCACACGGCTGCAGCAGCTCCTGGGGGTCCCACGGCCGCAGTGTGGGGCACAGCCGCCCATCCCGGCTCTCCCGCGGGGGCCGGCACGACCACATTCACCAGGGAGCTTAACAGAAAAATCAATGGACGCGGCGCAGTCAGAACAGATTGCGGCGGAGCCTGCGCCATCCCGAAGTGAATGTTACTCGGGACTAAATTGTTTTCCTTATCGAGCAGCTTGTCCCAAGGAGCTGGACTTAGCCTCCCAGCGAACCCAATAAGTCTTTCGGTTTGACTGGAAACTCCACATTTTTCCTTTTTAGAAAAATGTCACAGACATTCCTCCGTTTCATTACTCTCTGCTGCTTCTCCTTTCCCTCCCGTTAAAGCTCCGGCGAGGGGAGGCTGAGCCCAGCGCCAGCCCCGAGCTGGACACAGGCCCAGACTGTCTGGACGTGGCTCAACAGTGGAAAGACCTATTGTTTTGCTTGGCAGGCTACTGGTATTTTTCCTTATGCCCAGAAAGGCTGAGCCAATTTACAGCCCGTGACCTGGGGAGGGGGGAGGAAGAGCCAGACTCGCGTCCCACCCTCTTCCCCTCCAGTAATCCCAGTCCGGAGGCACCTCACGCCCTCCCACTGGGCTGGGAGCATCGTCCTGAACATCAACCCCTCTCCCCAGAGCCACGGTCCTCCCCCAGGTACCCGATGCCCTTGGCTCGGGGTTATCATCCGGCCAGGATCTGATCCTGAACATAACCCCGCGGCCAGGGGGTCGCCTCCCCAGGCCCTTCCCATGCCCGCGGGGCCGCTGGCACGCCCTGCTCCCACCGGGCAGAAATCCCACTGGCGCAGCCCCCCGATGCTATCTCGGCACTTCCAGCGCCGGGGAGAGCAGGAAGCTCGGGCTGTGGGAAAACTAAACAAGGAAGCGAGCCGAGGGTTCTCACACCGCCGAGCAGGTCTGTCCCGTCCCACGGAGAGTGCCGGGCATGAGGTCAGGTCAGGACTTGCCTTATCGCAAACTTTCTTCCAGGCCTCCGCACCATCGGCACTTCCACCGTCCTGCTCCCGCGGTGTCGCCGGGCTGAGCCGCACCAAGGCTCCTGCGAGCCCCGCGTCTGCCCAAGGGACAAGGCTCGTCCCTCGCCCCCACGCTGCAGCACCCTTCTCACCTGGGGTGCCCCAGCCGGGGGGATCTTTAGGCAGTTTCCACACCAGGACCAGGGCAGGAGCCCTTCCCCTCCTCACCGCTTGGGCAACCACCATCAGCAGCCTGGCCAGTCATCAACGGCAGGCGTTGGGCCAGCGATCCGCACACCGTGGCCAGCGCCAGCCCCTGCCCCAGCCGACGTGCGGGGATGCCACACGGGCTGTCTCGCTCTCCCTGCCTTTGGGAGACGGAGCCGTGATTCCCCACGTGCCGNCCTCGCCCCCGCGCCGCAGCACCCTTCTCACCCGGGGTGCCCCAGCCGGGGGGATCTTTAGGCAGTTTCCACACCAGGACCAGGGCAGGAGCCCTTCCCCTCCTCACCGCTTGGGCAACCACCATCAGCTGCCTGGCCGGTCATCAACGGCAGGCGTTGGGCCAGCGATCCTCACACTGTGGCCAGCGCCAGCCCCTGCCCCAGCCCCGGCAGCCATGCGGGGATGCAACACCGCCTGGCTCGCTCTCCCTGCCTTCAGGGGATGGAGCAGTGATTTCCCACATGCCAAGTCTGGGTATCCTGAACCTGCCCCAGGAAAGCTGCTTCTGGGGCATCAGAATGGGGAAAAACTCAACATCCCATCAAGGATTTCCTTCCGAGCCCTCTAAGACTCTCCCCAGCCCCACTCCTGAATCGCCCGCTACCTTCCTAAGACTGGAATCGCTGCAGTGCCTCAGAAAACTGCAAAATCCTGCACTTCAGCAGCAAACCTCCTCCGTGGGGCCGGGGGAGGGTTCCAGGTTTGCCCTTTATCCGTCAGCTGGGACAATGCTCAAAAAAGGAAAAAAAGAGAGTAAAGCAGAGGGCTTGTTTGGTTCATGTGTCCCTCCAGCCTTTCCCATCCATCACCCCTCTTTCCTCCCTGGCCTCTGCTTGCCAAAGGCTCTGCTCCGCAAGCCGGCAGGAGCCCCCAGACCAGGGGACAGCAGAGCAGCCGTAAGGACAGAGCTTATCTCACGAGTGTCCTGTTTGAATTTTATACTGGAAATGGAGCCGGATCTGCAAACACAAGCTACAGTAAAGCAGCACTGGCCGACAGAGCCGACTGCCCCAGCGCTCCGGCCGAGGGCTGATCCCAAATCCCCGTCTATAGCTACAGCCAGCGACCGCTCTGGTCCTCAGAGGCTGCATCTGAACAGGAATGGGGTCCTTGGGAAACCCTCCTGGGGAGCACCTTCCACCACACCAAGGCAAACACAGCAGGTCTTTGAAACCTGCCAGATATTTAGCAGGATGACGATAACACACTAATCATTGCTCGGGCTCTGCGCTCCATCCACCACATTCCTACAAGCTGCACAAAAACCCCCCAAAGGGTCTCAGACAGAGGCTTCCCTGCCCACAGATACAGATGGAAAGGAAGGGAAGCCAGCGACAACGGGGCTAATCAGAAAGGAAACGACCCTTGTAACTCGGCCAAGTCAAACTCTGATTGTCTCTTGGATTTAAAGTGCTGCTGGAGCAGGAAAGATTTTTAAGAGCACACAGTAATTGTCTTGCAAATAGGACAGTGCTGGGCTTTCCTCAGCTTTGGAAAGGACAGGGCAGGATGCAATACAGTGCTGTCATCACAGGTCACAGGGCGGTGATTGTCACCCGGTGGAAAGCTCATCAGTCACCTCTGCTAACCAAGAGTCCCTCCAGGGTCTCCTGAAGGACCCATTCAGCCCCCAAGCCCAGTGATGTGCTCCAGGCAGGGCAGGACACCCCACTGGGGCTGCACGTCAGCTCTCGGGGGTTGCATCTCTCCCAGTTTGCCTCTGTGGTCCTTTAAGAGGTGATTATTCATCTTTCTGGACTCTCCGTCACACCTCACGGCGGCAGGACTGCAAAGCTGCTCTTGGCATCTCCATCTGTATTATTGCTGGCCAGGAACCCAGCTTCCAGTCTGGCCCCTGCCCTCGCCTGTGACTCCTGGAGAGTGGAGGCTCCTGCTGGGGACTGCTCCAGCTGCAGCGGAGAAAAATACTTCGGAGGGATTGTTTTCTTAAACCTTTCTGTTGCCGGTTATTTTGATACCGCGAGTCATCCCTGGGACGGGGAGGGAGAGGCTTCAAAGGATATCCACGCTTTGTCGGGAGGCTGCTGGGTGCCAGAGCAGAGCTCATGGAAAGCGGGTCGAGGGCTGCTCCTCTAATCAGGGAGGTCCTTCCTGACTCCTTTTCAAAGCATTTTCCAAGGAAACGGGATGCACTGGCAGCAATCTGCACGACTCGGACGAGACACTTCCCTGGCTTCGGAGGCAGGCAGCTCCGTGACATGGAAGGCGTCGGACATTTCTCGTCCTTGTAGGAAAATCCCTTCCAATGATTCAGCTCTGCCTACAAGGTACGGACAAGCCCAGAAGAGTCGAGGACGCTTTCAGCTGCCAGCCCCAAGTCTTCCAGGTGCAGGTGAAATTACGCCTCCAAAGCCCCAGCAGCCAGAGAGCTGCTCAGGACCCTGCTGCCCACGGTGCCCGGGCAGCCCCTGGGGCAGCGAACGGGAGGCAGCACCTGGGAGGATGCAGCAGCTGGGAGGATGCAGGATGGTCCTCACCCACGCTCTCCCGGGCGGCCGGAGTTGAGCAAGCAGGGCTGTGCAGGAGGGGACGCAGGGAGCCCGGCCAGGGCGATGACAGGTTTAAGTACTTTGAAACAGGGAAAGAAAAAGCCCCAGGTGATGCCAGGTTTCCAGCTGCAGCCTTTGCCGCAGTGCTTGGTCTGCTCAGCACAGGTAGGAGGGCTCAGCCAGGGCCACACCGGGTAGATTGGGGCAGCCGAGCTCCCAGGGCTAGGGAACCCACCACCCACCCCGGGCAAACCCAGGGGCAGGACCCCAGCCCACTGCACCTTAGGGATGTTGTGCTTGGGGACCCCTCCAATGGGTCTTGGGGGTCTTCTTGTCCAGGTCACAGCGTGTCCCTTCTCTCCATGGGAACACCCCGATCAGCACTGCACCCTCCACCTTGGGGGGCAGGGGGTCTGTGCAGGGTCCTGCGGCCATCACCCCATCCCCATGGGGGCAGGAGGAAACCGGGCGGTTCCTGACCCACCGGCACTGGAGCAGCCGTCCCACGAGCTCCCCGTTCCCCGCCAAGGAAAGAGTTAAGGTGCTGGGAGGGGAGCATCCAGCCCAAACAGCCTCGCAGCCTGGAGAGCGTGACTAACCCTGCACAGCCGCTCCCAACGCAGCCGCGCCGCACACCCCAGCACCCAGCCAGCACGAACACGCTCATGGGGTGTAGTTGCTTCAGAGACGGGATAAATAAGGAAACAGCAGAGAGCCAGCGACACCAGCATGAGGAAGCCCCTGCCTGCAGACCAGCTCATGCCTTTACCCGCCGTGATGTGCCCTGCAGCGGGATGTTCAGATACACGAAGGGGACATGGCTGGGGCCGGGCTCTTCTGGGCTGAGCCACACGATCCCATCGGCTGCGGCCACCAAGGGAGCTCACCCAGGGACCGCCGGCTCAGCCGCTTACAGAGGATTTCATCTCCCCTGGGAGAGGCAACACCACAAACGTGTTTCTATCTCAGACGGGTGCACATCTGAGACCCTGGTGCTCGGTCACGGGCTCTGCCCTGACGCCAAAGCACTGTGCCCCACTCGGGAGCATCCCGAAGGGCCGAGCTGCCCCATGGGGACAGGGACAGGTCTGCTACGGAGCGGGCTGGGTGCTGCGACCAGACACCTGCGCTACCTGCAAACCCCAACCCTCCTGTTCATCATACCGAAGCAGAACTCTCAGGAACAAAGGATCTTTCCATTTGCACATGGGCAGCCCCAGGTTTTCTGTCTGGGTGTTGTGGGAGGTCAGCTGGAGCTTTCAGAACAATGACTAGCACAAAGAAACGCTGTAAGTATGTTCATGTCTATGCAAAGGAAAACAAATTGTGATTTTCAACATCGAAGATCAAATAATATTCCAGTTACAGCTAATTACACACCCCACAAGTACATCAAAGCCCACAGTGTTGTTCCAAGATCCTTCTCCCCTGATTTACAGCGTGCATCGGGGTTTCACACCCATCTCTGTCCTATGGTGCATTGTCTTCTTCTTGCCATTATTTGAAGGTATCCTGCATGGGGTGTGACTCCAATGTCTGCAGAAGAACAATGACAAGGGTGAACCCAGCCACCTACGTGGCACCAGCCGGAGGCCAGCTAATGGTTTCGAACACTGACGAGAGATGTGCTTTCGTAGGCTCCTAGAAACTTCCCATAAACCAAAGTGCAAAGCGAGCGACAGCAGAAGAGGGAGGCAGGGCTGCACACCCATCACACGGTGGATCTCCAAGCTCACACCATGTGGGCAGCAAGCAGAGGTCTGTGCAGCATCACACCAGCCGTCCCTGCCCAGCGGCCGGGGACACCGCAGTGGCCGGGGACACTGCTGGCACCTTTCGCCCAGCTCCCGCAGCCCCTGCTTGGCAGCTCACGCATGGTCCCATGGGAAGGCTGAACCGATTGATTTAAAAGAATTACAAGGGCTCTGTGGAAATGATTTGTTACCAATTAAGGCGGAAGTCAATTAAGGCAATTGGTACAGGTTAAAGAAAAGATGGCCTAAGAAATTCCTAATTGACAGGAAAAAAAAATACAAAGCGCAGCCCTCCAGAAGCACTGCATTAACCAAAGAGATGAGGATGCTGTGAGGCTTCATGAGGTCATTGCGTTTATGACCAGGAGAAATTCACAACTCCAGAGGCTTGCTGTCCAGATGGATGGCTAAGAGAAGGATACTGCATATCATCACTTGACCCTTGACTGCTTTACTTTTCCTCTATTTCCATTTTCTCCCATTCCCTGGGTCAGCTCTATCTGCACTCTGACACTTGGAGGTGAGATTTCGTGCACAGGCGATGCACAACAGCACCAACCTTTCACATCCACCCATCCCAACAAACAACATCCGTCGTTACAATTCCAGGCACGCATTTATATCCAGCTCAGGAAACTCCCGAGCTAAAAATATTTGGAGGCTGGAAATATCCTCAGCCATCAGCCACCTGCACTCACCCAGGTCCTGCTCTGCCTGGCACAGGCTGCTGGCCACCGCTCTCGCCAGCCCTCCCTCGGGGAGGAGAATCAGCCCCCGCTGCCCGGACCGAGCCCTTCCGAGGAGCCAGGAGCTGCAGAGGCACCAAACGGGGCGAGGGCCAAAGAGTCAAAAAAGCACAGAGAGAGGTGGAGTGGGTGCTGAGGAGAGGCGTCCCGCCCGCTCCCCGCAGAGCTGCGAGGAGATGCAGAGCCCAGGGATGCTCTCGGCAGTGGCAGGGCCAGGGCACCGCGGGTGACCCCAGGATCAGACCCCTCTGGAGCCGGGGACAGCGGCTCGGCCACAGTGTGGGGGAGCAAAGGGGCCCCTCATGCTGGCAGGGCAGCAGCTCAAAGAAATCGCTGCATGGTGCTGGGAGCTCCCAGTGCAACCCAGCCTTGGACACGGGGAGAGGGTGGCACTGCTACCCAGGAGGGACCAGGAGCACCTCTGTCACCAGGGCCCTGCACTGGCCAGCTGTCCCACCCACCCCTCCAGGAGCAGGCTGCCCTTGTCCCACCAGCACGATGCCAGCAGAAGCGTCCGTACCTTTCCAACCGCTGTGGGAGCGGGTGGCTGCACCGTCACCTCCCCTGGGATCTCTACAACCCACCTGCTGCACACCCCTGTCCCCAGCCCTGTCCCCCACCTCCTGCCCCCAGGAGTTGTGCTCCCGTGGGTGCCAGCACACACACCCATCACAGGACCCTGTGGTCCTTCACAGGAATAGCTCCCGTGTGCTGCAGACAGGGCTAATCACACAAATGAAGGATGCCTTCCTTGGTGACATTTTTAACACTGTTTTTAAGGAGCATATTGCCCAGCTGGAAATGAGAATCCATCAGGCAATAGCATATATCGTAGGTCCTGGTCAGTAAGTGGAAAGAATTGGGGTTTATGGCTCAATAAATCATAGATCTTTCAATTAGATGAGTGGCTTAATTACTCTGCTGGAGTACCTACCTCTTTTGTAAGATCGTATTCTTTTAATGGCAACACAGGGTTACACGAGAGCCTGACAAATTGCGCTTCGTTCCTTTCTCTTCAGCATCCAAACTAAAGCGGATGGGACACTACATCTTAAATTTGTGAAATTACTCTTAACATACGGCTTCCTTTGACTTTCTGCAGATTATTCAAAATAAACGGCATCCCACGAGCCACCCCTGCCACTGGGCAAAGGATTTCCTCCACTTCCCCGAGTCTCTCTAAGCAGAAACGAACACTGAACAAAAGCAAAGCGACAGGCGCACACCTTTACCCATGGGCACAGCCGTGCTTCGGTGTCCCCTACATGGCCCTCGGGCTGCCCGGGGCTCGCTGCAGCACCTGTCCGTCCCTCTGTCCCTCCATCCGACAGCTGTGGGAGGACAGGGGTAGCCAGAGCAGCAGAGGTGACACCATCGAGCCCCAGCAATGCGAGAGCAGCGACCCACGGGTCGTCCCCAGCACCCAGAGCCACGCGGGTCCGAGAACAGCATCTGCCTGCAGCAGAACACCGTGGTTCGGGTCCTAATCAGCTGAGCCGGCACTGTGCAAACCCTCAGCAGGTTTACAGTGCAGGACGCTCATCCTGAGCACATTCCCCCGTGTTATATAAAGGCTGCAGCTCAGAGCAGGCTGGAAGCACCTTTCCTGAGCAAGTCGGGGCCGGCAGCTGGCAGCAAGCTCCACTGAGCCGTAGCGGCACGCCGGCGTTCCCCCTCCAGCGCCCGCAGGGCAGAGCTGCGAGGGCAGGGGCCCGGCCGCTCCTGCACCAGCCCCAGCTGCCTCCCTCCTGTGGTTCCAGGACCAGACACGGCTGCACCCAGCCAGGCCCAGGCAGGACCGTGCACGGCGGCAGCTCGCAGCGTCATGCAAAGCTCCCGGGCAAAGAGCAGGAGCAGCGCGATCAGGCTGGTGCTGCTGGCAGGGGCACAGTGCCCAGAGGAGCACAGACCTTGCGTCTGGGCACCCAGAACCACCCGCCACGCCTGGACATCTCAACCTGTGGTTGTGACCCATCCCTCCACGCCACCAGCTGAGAGCAGCAGCCCAGGAACATCTCTGGGTGCACCAGCCTCGGGAGCAGCTCTGGCCATTGGTGCCAAATGCACCTTCCTCACATTCACACCTGAGGAGTCCAGGTTCCAACTCAAAGAGAGCCTTTCCCACGTCCTGCACAGACTGATCCACGCAGAGAGACGCGCCTTCTCTCCTCACTTGCTTCCCATTGCACCTCCTGAGTTATAGATCTTCCACACTCATAAAAGATAATCACCCTTCATGGGTGAAGTGGCCTCTATTTATACCGCAGCAGCAGCAGGACTGATAGGCTGGGCAATTAAACGGGAGCTGCAGCAGAAGGGCTGGGCACAATTCCGACTGAAAGGAAAATCCAGTATTTAGGTATTTTTACCCCTGGGGCAGAAGGCCAGGAGTCAAAGGCTGAATCCCCAAGCTCAGCCGTGCCGCTTCCCAAGCATCAATCAGCTCGGCAGGAGGTCAGCATCCCTGGGCTCCCACCCGGCGCTCAGCAGGACCAGGGGGGTGGCCGGCATCCCTGCCCGCTCCCCAGCTCTCCGGGGATCTCAGCCACGCGCGCTCTGCGGGGGCATTATTTACCTTGTTAATTTCTGAGGGAGGCGTTTTAATTGCTTTAAATTACTGCTGGAAAAACTGGAGTGGTCAACAATCAATCAGGCTGATTTACCACCCCATGCCCACCCGCTGCGAGCCGGCAATCAGCTGCTGCCACAAGATCTATTATTGATGAACTTTGCGGGGCTGCTAATTAGCCACGAGCGCACGGCCCCGGCATCACTGCGCCGGTGCAGCAGCGGCACGTGCCCTGGCACAGTGTCGGTCACCGCTGCCCAGGACAGGGGACACGCCTGGGGGCACAGGGGACCACCAGCCCCCACCATGGTGCCACGGGGACAATTGCACTGAGCCTAGGGGCTGCCACACAGCCCAGCACCAGCTCAGCCTCCCGGGCCGGGCTCCCGCCGGCTCTGCGGGCAGTGCACTGCCTGGTAACCAGTATTTATCACTGCCGTTATTAGATTGCTTGAAAGAAATCTTTTGAATGGGGCTCAGAAGCAAGAAGCTCCCTTTGTGCACCGTTTATCTCCTGCACTGTTAAGAGGAACAGCATTAGCATCACCACCAACGCCTCAATTACTGCCGGGGCAGCCTGCTCCCAGGGCTGGGGGCGTGGGGGGCTGCTCCGCACTCCAGCACTCATCAGCCCCTGGAGCCTTTGGGGACTGTGGCCAAGGGCTGCTGGTGGGTCACCAGGATCCACGAGACGCCTCCAGTGACGACAGGAGCACCGGAGCATCCCTGGGGCCAGCGGCAGGTCTGCCAGCAGGTGCCCCCCAGGCAGAGCCGAGAGGGGTGCTGCCAAGGCAGCACAGCTTTCCGTCCCCTCCTGGGTGGCAGGGACCCCATTCCTGGATGCAGGGGGCTCCAGCCCACCCCAGCCATGTGTCACGAGACATGGGACGGTGAAGGCTGCACCTTCCCCAAAGCAAGGGGGGGATCTGTGGGGGGGAGTAAAGCTGCCTGAGGAACAAAGTCCCCCGGTACGGACCCGTATTTAACCAACGGCAGCAAAGGAAGGGGTGGCACTGCAACTCCGCACAGGAAACCGTTGCTCCCAGCCCCTGCCAAGAGCCTCGGCAGCGATGGGCACTCGCGTGCCAGTCATCCATCAGCACTGATCTCATCCTTGATTTTCATGGACATCTTTGATTTTTCATCATAAATTCTGCTTATTCCTCACTGGAGGCTGACAGGGATTTTAAGGATGGAATAAAACAGAGAATATTAAAGTGGCCGCTGTTCCATCGTGCCTGTCAGCTGTTGTGCTTTGAGTGCTGTCCTTATTAATGACAACACAGATCACCGCGAGACCCTCAGCTAAGGCCTTCAAGGACGTTGATGAAATGCAGCTTCCCCTGGAAGACCCTTTTCCCTAAGTTCCCCCCATTTTAAAGTGGGGACGATGGAGCTCTGAAGGTGCTGCCCGTGCCGTCCAGGGTCACTGCCAGGGGTGGGGGGACCACAGCCGATGGAAGGGGAACCGGCAGGGAGGTGACCAGGGCTGGGTCATCGCTCCTGGGCTGTGGGGAGGGTGAAGGGCAGCACGGGGCTGGCCAGGGCTCTGCAGGACCGGCCACACCTTCCCCAGCCTGCGGGATGGGGCAGCGCATCCCTCCCACCCCACTGCGGGGACAAGGACCCTACTCCAGAAACCTCCTGGTGGGACCAGTCCTGGCTGGAGCTGTGACCCAGGAGCCCGAAGGGCAGGACCAGCCCGAGCGCAGCGGTGGTACCACCCAGGGATGCCCAGGAGCCCTGTCTGCAACGGCCGGACCAGCGCAGCCCCAGCCCTGCTGCCGGGGAAGCCAGGGGCATCGGCTCCCCTTCCCTGCCTGGCGAGAAAGCCGCTTCATCCTCCTCTCCCTGTCATAACCCCACCACAGCGCTCCTGGCTGACGGCTGCCCCTCGCCCGGGGTGCTGCCCTGTGCCTCCTCCATGGGCACCCACAGCGCCCGCGCAAGCCCCGCTCCCCGGCAGAGCCAGCGCAATGCTCCATCCCCAGACAGCGAGCAGTGCCCTGCAGCTCCTCCACTAGCAGGTGATGGAAAGTGCACAAAGATTTACTCATTCCTGAGCAACATGACAATTAAATATTCCAAGCAGTCAAACATTAAGACTCCAGATTCAGAGGGAAACGACAATCTGGGCTATGAGGCAGTGGATCCAACCAGCTGCAGGACAGGACCGGTGGCTAATTCTGTTTCACAACCACTCGCTTCTTGCTGCTGGGCAGCTTTGGCACATTTTTCTCAGCAAAGTTGCTCTACCTGCTGGCTGCCAGCGAGGCAGAGCCACTGCGTGCAGGGGAGGGTCCCAGCACAGGTCTGAGCCCCTCACAACCCCTCCAGCCGCCCACCACGGTCTGTGGGGCACAAGCACCAGTGGACCCGGAAAGGTGCCCTCCCAGGGAAGGGGGTCTCTGGCCTGGGTACCCAGGGCCAAGAGGCTCCAGCTGCAGCCCCCAGCAGGGCACAGAGCCAGGACATCCCACAGCCACGTCGGAGGGGGAGCAGGCTGCGGGCAGGTCGTTCTGGGTGAAGCAGCTCGGACGGGTGGAGGGCTGTGGTCTGTGCCCTGCAGACCCCTTGCTGGTAGTCAGGGTCTGCGCAGCGTTCCTGACCCACCTCCAGCATCGCCTGTCTCTGCTGGGCACCTCGCTCTGCTCCTGGGGCAGGAAAGAGCCACAGCTCCAGGAGATTTTGCTCACACGACATTTACACCCGAGAGATCAGCTGCTTATCCAAAGCTGTGCAGGCCTGGAAACAGGGCAGAAACCCTTATGCAACCACCCATCTGAGCCAGAAACAGCCCGACACCGGCTGACACCATCGCTCCCAGCAGTCTGACACTTGCGTGGTTTGGCCCAGAGCAAGGAGGGTGTAAGAACTGGAAGAGAGCCAGGAGCAGGTCCATATGCTGAGCATCCCTGCGCCTCCAGAGAGGCACAGCCCCCCGGGGGATGCCGAGGTGGCACTTCTGTGCTCCCAGCACACATGCCTGCACAGCCAAGAGATTCCCCGGAGCTGGAGAAGGGGAATCCCGTGTTGACCAGCACCGCCCCATGCAGAGCTGCCCCATGCACCCCTACCCAAGGGGAATGGCCTGCAGGAGCCCCAGGCTGGAGCTCTTGTTAAATCCCTGCATCCTCTATGGGACCACCTGAGACCTTGCTGCATCAGCTCTGGGAGGACCACTGCCTCTAGTGCGGCACACCAGGAGGAAGGTGTGACCACCCCCTCCTCACTGCTGCCAGGGTGCTTCCAGCCCAGGAAAATCACCAAGATCAGCCAGAGACACATCACCTCCTCTTCCCTGGTCTCCCTGGGCAGGGGAGAGGGACAGGACACAACCCCCCAGCACCGCAGCCAAAGAAGCTCCCACATCCCACAGCATGAGCCCCCAGAGCATGAGCCCCCAGAGCAGCCCCTCATGGTGGGACCCTCCTTTACCACCCCCAGGCAGGGACAGCAGCCCTCTCCCAGCCAGGGCACAGCACCACCATCAGCTCTGACCCCGGCTGTTATCATGAGCCCCCCGGCAGCATCAGCAACACAAACAACAACGGCCACATCCCCAGCAGCTTATCACCCCCCCTGCGTTAACCTCCACACAAATTACATTCAGATTTCTCTATTGATTTTCAGCTGTTCAAACCAGCACAAACTCTCTTCTTACCTGCTGCCGCCTCCCCCAGCAGAGCTGCCCCAGCACCTCCAGCTTCCCGGGATTTCCTTTCCCTTCCCGGCTCCTGCTCCATGAAAGCACCCCCCAAGCAGCCCTGCACCATTTAGCACATCAGGGCTTCCTCCTCCAGTGAGAACCCATCGGTTCCAGGGCACAGCTGCTGCCAATTACCACTACTTAACTGGCACATTAAACACATAGTAAGGAATTAGGAGTTTCAGTCTGCTCTGTACTTAACAATAACAAAGTCACTTGACCTTTTTTCAGCCACCACAATGGCTGTGTAAGTGACGGTTTGACAAATGTGCTTTGTAATGGTCTCTGTTCTTTCTCAGGCGACCGGGGGAACAGTTAATATCTTGACTCACAGCATTAAGATGAGTGGTCGTGATTAATTTAAGATGTCAATTAATCACCCCAAATGGACTGGTTTGTCATCACTTCCTAATGGGAAGATGTTGGTTTGTCCCACAGAATTTGTAATAGGAACCGAGGCTGAAGCCCCTGCTCCAGCGGCTGGAGCGCAGCCCGGCCCTGAGCACCGCGGAGGCTGCGGCACCAGCACCAGCGAGGAAGAGAGGAAAGGACACGAACCCTTCCGCAGACGAGCGTTCGAGTTTCTTCCCATTTTAAAAATCACAACACCCTGGGAAGAGGTCTCATGTACTTTTTCCAGTGTCGGAACTGATTTTGTCTTTAGGCAGCTTCTCCGAGCAGCCCCAGGCGCACGGTGCAGGTGGGCATCGGGGGCACCCTGTGCTCGCCTGGGGGGGTGACACTGTCCCCGCAGCCACCAGCCACCCCACACCCCGATCCTTCAGAGGCAGAGGAAGCCCAGCATCACTCCCTGCCCACCTCATCCCCCATTCCTTTCCTGCTGTTCCCGCCTGAGTGGGAAATCAAACAGGTCTCCAGCCCCCTCCTGCAGAACCACCCGGGTCCGGGGGTCTCTTTGCTGGAAGCCTCAGCTGAGGGAGGGGTCCCTCCTAGTGTCAGCTCACTCCCACACACAGGTGAAGGGGTTCAAGGGGGATTTCCAGAAGCCCCAAACCTCATGAATATGAATGAGACTGGTGGTCCCAGGTCACCCTTGGAAACCCTGCCCTCAGTCCTCCCTGGCACGCGTTCTCATTAGGGGGTCCTGCCAGCACACCCTGTGCATCGGACACCGCGTGGTGGCATTGGGTCAGCGTTCCCCCCAAGCCCGGGCGGTTCAATGGGCGCCGCTGCTGCAATCCCTGCAGCCGTGCTTTCTCACCCCTACGTGCACATCTCTGCTGTTTGAGGTGCCCAGTGCACGCTGCACTCTGATTTTACATTGTACTGTTTGGAGATAAAAAATCCAGGTCCGGTCTTTAGGAACACCATGCGTTCCTCCTCTCTAGCAGAGACAGCAAGGACTGGAAAAATCTTTGATTTTAGCTGGGCAAGGAAGACATTGACGGTTTCAAATCTGTCCTTGGTTTCTTTTTATAGAAACAAGACATGTGCAGCGATGATTCAGAAATGTAGCTCGAAAGATTGCCAGCGCTGCTTTGTACCAGTTCCTCCAAGCTAAAAGCGATCCTTCGCAGACCCCTCCTCGCTTGGCGCTGCGTGCTGGGGGGGTCACGGATCTGCTCTGGGGCTCGGCTCTGGTCCCGCGGGATGCGGCCGGCAGCCCCGCTCCTGGAGGGCTGGCAGAAGCCCGCCGGTCACCAAGCGTTGCAGTGATGGTCAAAACATGTCAGGCGATGTGACAACCGGTTCGGCTGTTGTGGACAGCCGCTGCCAGGCCCTGCAGTTTTATTCAATTTTTTATAAATATGTTTTTCACTATGTCTGCTCCAATTGCTGAGCCAAACGCCACAGTGACCAGCGCACAGTGCCTCTAGGGAGTCCATCCATAGCATCAGATTTGTACAAGAACATCCTCCATCGGGAAATGCAAATGTCTGCACCGGCCCCCACGCTAGGAACAAGCGCCAGGCTTCCCCGTGCGCAGGATGGGGTGAGCAGGCTTTGTGTGAAAAAAACCCACGTGCACTGCCATGGTGAAAAGGAACGGAACAGTTCTGGGGTTCAGGTGGAAGAGTTCACACTTGCTCTCCACCTCTCTGCTCTCTGCAGTGTAGTGCTGACGGTGCAAAACCTGACCTGGGGTCTGCCCCACGCTGCCCATCTGACCGCGGCACACGGGGGGTCTCCGTGTCCCTCTGGGTGCGACAGGAGCAGGAGAGACCCGCGTGTGCCAGAGCCAAGGCTCAGCCTGCAGACGGGCACGTGCAGCCGTGCGCTCGCGGCCACGCTGGAGGGACGGACTGTCTGGACCAGGCAGAGCTGCCACATCACGGCACTGTGTTACGGCACTGCATTACGGCACCGCACTACGGCACCGCATTACGAGCCCCCAGCCGCGGCCGTCACTGCCCAGTCGGTGCAGGTCGCGGGCTGGATGCGGCACTGTGCAGCCCGGCCGCACCGGAGGCAGCGGATTCCTCGGGAAAGCTGTGGCCGGGCACCTAAGCTGGGTTTTTATCTTTGCCTTCTATAAATGACTCTGCTAAGCTCTGTCCAGGAGCCGTGAGCTTTCTTCAACCAGCACGAAATGTCCTTTTTATGCGCATCACCCACTGCAGGAGCGTCTGCTGTGCGCGTGGTGGCACGGATGGATGTGGTGACAAAGACAAACCGTCACCCACAACCAGTTGTTAATACAACACAAACCCCTGCTGCTGGACAGCTGATGGGATGCCACACCCACGCCGCCGTGCCCCCCACACCGCCATGTCCCCCGCACCGCCGTGCCCCCACTCCTCTGGCACCAGCTCTCACTTTATTGACAATTCATTCAGGAAGGAGCGCTGCCGCCGAGGCAAAGAAAACCCAGGGGTGTTTTACAGCACCATCGTTCAGATACTTGAGAAAAAACTAAACAAAAATGCCAGCTCCTTGCAAACACAAAACAATGTGTTAGATTTTTCAGGAGATCTGCTCCACGAGGCTGCCGGTGACCGGCCTTCGCAGCCGCTGACATTGCCCAAGACCAACCTGCCGGGGAAGCAACCCTCCTCTCCCCGATCACAGCGGGCAGCGAGACTCAAGAGACAGCTGACGCCTGCAAACGCCCGGCCTTACTGCAAGGGGCTGTTTCCTTGGCTGCACTTTTCCAGGATGTTTCTGGGTCACTTGTTACCGTATGAGGCATTACCTGGACTCGTGTGAGCCGTGTCACCCCTCATCAGTCTCAGACTGTGGCAATAAACAGAGTCCAAGCGGAGACACAATTTTTTTCTGCCCTGAAGTCTGGTGGGGAAAGGGCTGCTGGAGTCGGCAGCAGAGCATCGCCTGCCTCGGGCTCCCGCGCAGCTCCAGCCACATGTGAGACTCCGGGCTGGAAGTTCACAACACATACTAATCACATAACACAGAAGTCACTGGGGATGTTAGAAAATAAAAGCAAGGATGGAAAAACCAAACCAGAAGTGGGGTGCAGACAAGAAAAGCCCACAGCAGGTGTAACAGAGAGGTATAATCGGGGTCTATCCCATTGCCTCAACTGTCCTTCTGCCCCGTACGATTTGCTGCATGGCAGCCACGGGACGGGTCCTGCTGCGGCAACTGCACCGGGGACCCCATGGCAAGTGCTGGGAGCCTGTTTCTAGTGGGGTGACCCCAAGAAAGTCAGAAGAGCTCCCCTGCACCCGCAAGAAGAGCCCAGCCCGGGCAGGAGCAGGCACAGCGTGGCCAAAGCTCCATGACAAAAATGTCAAATTTGGAATTTTAACCCGTAACAAGCCCGGGAAATCTCAGCTGCATTGCCACGAAAAGATCCAGCCCCTTTCCTAGACACGCCTGGGCTCGTGCTGCGGGATGCCAGTCCTGTGCCGGTGCGGAACAGAGCTCGCCTAACGCCAGCGCTGGCAGCGGCAGGAGAGTCCAGGCGCTCATCGCCCCATTTCAGAGCCGCTCGGGTTTTTTATTAGTTTCCCTGAGACACACACTGGAGCTGTGGTGCGGCATCGCCAGCAGCGTCCTGGGCAGCGGTGCAGAGCGTGGCCGGGGCAGAGGCAGCTCGGCGGCACCGCTCTGATGGGGGTGCTGGTCTGCACCCACCCTCCCTCCCCGCTGCTGCAAGGGGAAAGCAAGCCACAGCCCCACCCCGGCCGTGGGGCAGCCCAGCAGGACGAGGCTCTTGCATCACTGGAGTCCCAGGACACGCAGCAGGAGAGCAGTAACCCCGAAGATAATTTCCTGGTTCTGATCGGGGATCAATTGACCACTTGCTCCCGTTTGTGCCCCCTCCCCCGGGACAGGCAGCCTGCAGCTCTGAATGCAAAGCCCTCACTCCCTATTTCCAAATGCAAATGTGCTCTGTGAAAGGCGCTGCTCTGAATCCAGCCTTACTCCCCGGGGTCCCGACCCTCCCGCCACCTCCCTCGCCCCAGCCGCTCTCTCTGACTCCGCGCTCTGCCTTCCCAGAGTCACAAAGGTGACGGGAAATAAAAGCAGAGCGATTACCATCTGGGAACCATCACGCCAGAGCCCGGAGCAGAAGGAGCGGGCTGCAGGGACCGGGCTGACCCACGGCCCCCCACGCGCATGCCTCAGCCCAGCCGAGCCCCAGGAGCCTGGCCAGGGTGGCGGGGACCCTCGGCAGCACCACGGGGGCATGGCACAAGGGGTGCCGAACCGAGCCGAACCGAGCTGAGCCAGGAAGCCTGCGCAGCGTGGGTGCATCAACCCACACCTCGCCTACGGGGCCGGAGGGAGGCACATCTGCCACTTGCCTCGTGTACCCCGGTGCAGCGGACCGGAGCTGGGCACGGGTGGCCCGGGACGGCGGCGTATGGCGATGGCTGCATATGGCGATGGCCGCAGCAGGGCCAGAAAGTGCCCGGCAGCTCCATTGCAAAACTGGGGTCACCCACCTCCGCCGGCCCCGATGCCGGGGCTCCCCTGGTCCTGGTGGGGACAGGGCTGGGAACGGTGGGGATGGGGACATGGATGGGGACGGGGCCATCCCGCAGCCCACCCTTGCCGTGTCCCCTCGTAGGCGGACGGGCCCCGAACAGGGCGGCTGCTCCTCCCGCTCATCAATCAATTCCTGCTCTGTCCACTGCGGAGCCTGGAAATAAAACCTCCCAGTAAATCTCGGCCGCAGCCGCTGCGTTCGGGTGGCGGAGGGCCCCGCATTCCTGGGTTTCAGGCCACAGCCACGTCTTCAAGAGCGGAGCCACAAGAGCTTTCTGATGGTTAATTGCTGGCACACTCTGCCTGAAAACATGAAACACCCCCTGACAAGCCGTGTGATTTATTACTGCCCACTGCAAAACGGAACAAAATCAATTGGCTATTACCTCACTTAGCGAAGGCTTGTCACCGCCTGGGAGCAGGGTGTTAAAAATAAAAGCCAGGCACAGCCCGGCAGCGAGCCCCCGCGCTGGGGCCGCTCCACCTGCTCCGCGGCAGATAACACTGGTGCGGCACCGGGGACGGGCTCTGCTCCTCCTCACCGCCGCCACGACACCGGCTCAGTCCTGCTCTGCGGTTGTTAATTATATGGATGTCATCGCGAGCGCCGCGGACAGTAAATTTCAGAAGAGATGCAGAGCAGTGACAGAATATTTGTTTATGGCAGAAACCTATCCTGTAATTAATCAAATTCTCACGACCCTTCCCCGCCCTGGAGGAATGGGAACGGTGGGGACCGGCCGCGGCACCGGTGCCGGGAGCAGGACCAGCCCGGATGGGGCAGGTGGCCTTTGCCAGCAGGTAGCAAACGGCCAGCGCGAGTGCCAGGGAAAGGGACCGTTTGCCCACGTCTGTGCGCGATGGCCACGGTTTTCCTCGGCTGTTAGCGTGTCTCGCAGAAGACAACCCCGGTGTGTCCAGCCAAGGCTGCGAAACGCCCACACCGTGGCAATGCTGTGGCAGCCCGCCTCCGCCTGGCATTTCCAGCAAAAACCAGCGGCTTCCAAACACGCAGGGAAACCCACACATTGCCCTAGAAAACCTACCAGGCAGAGAGCCGCTCTAACAGAAATCCGCCTTTATTCCCCCACCAGGGCTTTTCCTTAGCAGGAGAAGGGAGCAAGCGAGGAACCCGTGGCTGCGGGAGCTGCAAGGTTGGGGAGCTCGCGAGCCAGGGCTGACACAGCCAGCACCCCGCTCCTGCAGAGGTTTTTACGGTCATTTAGAGCGGGGTCAGTGTCAGGGGCTGAGTCCCAGCGCACGTGGGCACAGCCCATGGGACGCTGGCCGTAAGCGGCTGAGACACGTTTGAAGGGTATCTCGGAAACCGAATGGTCCCCATCTCTGCGTTTCATCGCCTTTGTTTCACTCCCAAATCACTTACAGGCTCTCCCAGTCATAGCAGGGAGATGCTCCTCCCATGAAGCTCCGAACTGTGCGAAGCATAAAGAGGCTGCATTATTTATAGACTCCGGATAGATATTTCACACGCGGCCGGCCCGTTCCCGGCATTCCCTCCATTCACAGATCATTAAGTAGCACTTGCTGACATATAAGGCAATGCAAGTGGAGTGGTGAACTTTGAACATCGCCACCCAGCCCCTGGTAAATGAGATTCAGGGAGTAATTGTCCAAGGAGTGGGGACAGATTTTGCCCTGCCAAATAACGCTCAGCTCAGAGCATCCGTGGCAGCGCCCAGAAATAACGTTATCACGGGGGTGCCGGGCTGCATGACCCGCGTGTCACCCCACACCGCCTGGTCACCACCATGGTGCCATCCAGGGACACAAAGGCTACCTGGGGCCCATTAGCATCTTTGTTCTGAGCCCTTTCCTCCCCACTGTGCTTGCTGCTGAGCCTCCTCGGGGAACAAAACCCTCCGAGATCCTGGGAGCAGCGCAGCGCAGGGCAGCCTGCCCCAAAAAGCCGTAAGGTCCGAAGCAGACCCCAGGCGGTTTGGCAGGGAGCCGCACAGGTACAAGGAGGGGTCTCTGGCGTGGGCAGTGCGAGCAGATGCAGCACCCAGGGGTCTGCAACATCCAGGGGCAGCAGCACGGCTCTGACGGCCGCTGGGGGATCTGTGCCCCAGTGCCCACCCCGGCCCCAGCCTGGGCACCCCGAGCAGCCAGTGGCTCTGCTGCCGGCCCCCCAGCCCCGCTCCGGGCAGGCAGACACTGTCCCTGCCGAGAGCTCAGGATCACCGCGTCCCTGCCGACAGTCGGGTAAACCAGCGGGCGCGTCTGCCTCCGCGTCTGCCTCCGCCTCTGCGGGCAGCGTGGAGTAGCCGAGCAGAGACAATGGCAGGACGTGACTGCGGGGACATCTGTGTCTGATCCAGGAAATGTTTTGGCATCAAAATAGAAGCAGCGGGTTGTTATGAAAAAAAAAAAGTGTGAGCGCAAAAAGATCTAGGATACATTCGCAGAGCGTTTTAGAAGAGGACAAGGCTGAGACTGAGGTTCTCAGGAGCCTGACGCCTGTTCCCTGGGCTGTGCCCCTGCCAGGAGTCCGTCACTGTGCGGACAGCTCGTGTCACCTCTCCCAGAGCTCGTCCCTTTGCCGGGGGAAGCCCGGCAGGCCAGGACAGCAGTGGCTCTCATTCCTCCCCGTACCCGGCTGCTGCACCCGCATTGCAGGCGTGCACCTTCCGCAGGCACAACACGTGTCCTCCCTTGTCCCTGCTGCCCAGAGCCTGCCCAGGGCAGGGTGTGAGGTCTGCAGCAGGGCGCCTGCATCCCCGTCCCCAGGGCGGTGGCACTGCCAGCACAGCACAGCCAGGCGGGACACCCAGGGCAGAGCAGCCTCCTGCTGCCCTTCACAGCGGGGCTGGTTTACCTTCAACCTGGGAACCCAGCGTCACCCCACAGCTCTGAACCCCCTCTCAGTTTCCCCCACTGAGGCTGATGCTGCTGCCCAGGGCAATTGCCCAGGCTGTACAAACCGGCCGGTAAGCACCGAGGGCCAGGTTTTGCCGGCGCACGTGAGGTTTGCAGCAGCTTTGGCTCTGAGGAGAGCTGCAGCCTGTCCCATTCCCAGCTAACGGCCGCTCCCCGCGCTGCAGCACTTCCATTTCAGTCCATGGCACGGTGTTCTGCAGCGACGGGAGCCGTGGGGCCAGTGGAAAATGGGGCTCTGAGCTCATGCATCTTATTTTAGCTCCCCATCCTCTCTGGAAGCTATCTCAGGCATGTTTTGGGAATACAGCAGGTATTTTTATGAGTGGGATTTGCAGGGGTATTTTCATCTTAGACTTGGAGACAGCTGGGCCTGCTGCCAGGTTGAGGAAGCGCAGAGGCAGAGGCAAGAAACATAAAACTAGCAAGAGGTAGGCTTCCTACTGGGGCTTATATTTAGCCGAGAGGAGCCGGAGCACTTGCAAATGTCCTGCTGGTGCTCCCTGTGCCAGACGGTTCCTCAGCCAACTCACAGAGGCCAACCTTGACCCAAGCCGGGAAAGGCAAGGGGAACGTGCCCCGGCCGGTGGCACTTGTCCGGCTCAGCTCACCTGGCACCGCCGAGACCCCGGCTGCCCTTCGGATCGACTGACGGCACAGTGACGAGCGGGGGGAGAGCTGCCGCTGGGCAGCGCTGAGCTGTGCTCGCTGCTCGCTGGCTGCAGGCTCCCAGCGGCGAGGGGAGCGCGGGAGGGGACACAGCTGGCAGCACCCCTGCGCTCCGGGCGGGCTCGCCTCCGCTCTGGGGTCTCAGACACGCTCCTGCCGAGCCGGTGGCTCTGGCACCAAAGCGGCACCGTGCCATAAGCCACACGAGCGCGGGCGGTCACACTGAGCCACTGCCTGGGCTTGCTGCACACATGCGCCCTGGGCAGGGGACCCCCGTCATGAGCAACCACCGACAGCCAGCGGTGCAAAGCCATCCAAGGGGAAGCTCTGCACCGGTCCCCTGCAGCCGCGGGGCAGCGTGGGGAGCGCGGCACCAGGGCTGAACCGGCTCAGGATGGATGCGCGGGTCCCCCAGCCGGCACAGGGTCCCTGGGTGCCGCGGGGCGCAGGGAACGACAGCTGATGGCCAAGCCGGAGGGGCCAGGGGTGCACAGCCGGGGAAAAGCACGACCTTGCAGTGACACAGGGAGCGCCGGGCTGGGCTGCGGAACATGAGCCGAGCAGCTGCACAGCACTTGGCCAGGGGCCGAGGGGCACGGGCTGCCGGCAGCCAGCGTGAAGCTGCTCCGAGCCACCCTGCGAAGACCCTCCCCAGCAAGCGTGGCCAGCTCGCTCCAAAACCAAAATGCCTTNAAGAAAAAAGAGAAAAAAGGAAAGAAAAAAGAAAAATAAAAGGAAAGAAAAAAGAAAAAAGAAAAAAGAAAAAAGAAAAAAGAAAAAAAATTTAAAAAAAGAAAAAAAGAGAAAGAAAGAGACAGCTTCAACCAAGAATTAGCCACAGGCAGGTTTTGGTTTTAATGCAATTGTATTTCGTTCATGTTGAACTGAATTTTTCTGCAATTTGTTTCACTGAAAATGGACATTTTGAAATACCCTGTGCTCCGTCCTCTCTGCCCAGAGGGAGGCTGGCGGCTGACCCAGAGCAGCGAGCTGCAGGGCTGCGCCTGCTGCGGAGGGACGCGCCCCAAGCTCCTCATTTTCCACAGCAGCTTTGCACCTTCTCCAGAGTGGAGACAGTCCCCAGCAAAGGCGAAGCCTCAAGCGAAATACCCCCTCTCCTGTACCTGGCATTGATTCTGTTGCACCTGGCAAAGAGGAGGGACAATAGCCGGGGGAGGCAGAGGAAGAAAACCAAGATTTCCTTCCACCTTCTTTATTTTTTCAAATAAAACCAAGGATAATACCATGCCCACATCCAGTGCAACCTCCCACTGCCGTGGGGGTCTCCGGCCAGCACTCGCTGCTCTCGCTGTGTCTTCCCAAGAGCTGCGAGAGCCCCGTCCAGCCCCAGCACAGGACCCGACAGGCTCCATCAGTGGGTCACTGTTCCTGCAGCACTCCCACACCACCGCAAAAATAACCCCCCGCCTGCCGCACAGGTCTGCTCCGCTGCCCCGCGGCACCAAGGGGACTCGGCCCCTCGAGCACCAGCACGTGATGCTCCACCACCTCGGCGGCTGCCCTCGCCCGGGAAATGGTGGCAGGCGCAGCTGCACCCATCAGTGGCTGCCATCGCGTGCGGATCTACTGATTACATCTCGGTTGTCATGCCGCTCGGTGAGAAGCAAAGCTAAATTAGAGCAACTAATTGCACCTCTTTGAAACAATCAGGATGACAAATCAGTGGTAATCTCTTCAGTTCTAGAGGGAAGCTATTGCGGCTCGCTTACAAGGATTAATCAGCTTTTCATCAGTGTTATTATACCAACGCTGCCTTGGGAGGAGCCCCGCGGCCACGCCGGCTGGGCACACACCGTGGGGACACCCAGGCTTGGGGCTGCTGGTGGAGGAGGCATACACCGCCCGGCTGCCCTCGCTGCCAGCCCTCCCCGCACAGCCAGGCTGCCAGCCCGCCGGCTATCGCATCCGCTGCTCCGCGCAGGGGGGATCCTGCCCGGGGGTGTCCGGACGCCGCAGCAGGGAGGAGGGACCGGGGCTGGGCTCAGGACCCCCACGCTCAGCACCCACAGGGGACACGGGGCACAAGGACCAGCGATCGGGGCGTCACACAGGCACCAAGGCCACTCCGCTGTCACTGAACCCCGCTGACCAACCTGCCAGCTGCTGGGTCCTGGCCAGCGCAGGACAGGAGCAAGGTGCCACCGTGGAGCTGGGGACAAGCTTGGGACAGCCGAGGGACAGCAGCACAGCCGCGGCCAGGAGGAAACCACAGGGCTTCTGTTACAGCAGGTGACCACTTTGTTTCCAACCGTCATTTAAACGATGTGTTAGATTTATCTGAGCTAACAGGAAGCCTAAAGGCTCAAGTCTTGAGCGCACCCCTATCAGAGTGACTCTAACACACAAAACCATCTTAATTACTGCAGTGGCATGTTAGAGATCGGACGGGGAGGAATAACTATGCGGTATCTCTCTCTTCTACATAACGAGTGCAGGAGACACCCTGGTACACCCTCCCCAGAGCACAGCGAAGGTTTGCTCCGTGTGTCCCAGGCTGAGCACCAGCGGCACGGCTCCTGCTCTGGGCTCATCGTCAGTCCCACACACCCTGCTGAGCTGGAGCCGTCAGCAAGCCGTGCTGGTGCCTTTCGACTCTTCCCGACCTGCAGTCAGCGGAAAAGCACTTGGCAGCATCCCTCCCTGGTGATGCTCCACATCCAGAGGACACAGCCTGCTAGGGACAAAGGACCTTGGCTGGGTTGTCCCAGCCCTACCACCACTGCCATGGCACGACTACGCCCAAGCAAGCCACTTTCTGCTCGACAAAAGCTAGAAGAGCAGCTCTACAGCCTCTCATGGGAATCGACTCATCAGCTTCTGCACTTCCACCGCACTTTGTGGCAACCCCAGAGCACTTCGCATCCCACGGATATGAAGACCAATGGTAACAGAGAGCTTTTACCAAGAACACCCCAGACCTTTGCTGCTGCTGCCCCAGCCGCACCCCTCTGGGGCCGAGGAGAGGGTTCTTCCCGCAGGAATGGGTGCTCAGCACCTCCAGCCAGAGCCGAGTCCTACACCTCACACCCTCGCTCCAGCAAACACCTTTGGGCAGCAGTCCCTGCAAGAGCAGCCGGCTGGGGATATCCATGCAGCCAAAGTGGCACCAGCCCAGCGTACCCCCACAAACCAACATACGCCCCAGCTTGCCCTCCACACCAGCGTGACCATAGTGCACCTGCCCGCGGGCAGAGCCTGGCTGAACCGCGCGTCCGTCCCGCCTCTCGCTGGGCACCTACCGGATCTCCGGGGCGTTGGGCGCGGTGGTGGCTGAGGTGCAGGTCAGTGCCGCTGCCGGGGAGCCCACCCAGTGCAGCGGCTCCCAGCCGGACGCTGCTCAGCCGTGCAGCAGAAGATGGTCCTTGGAGTCCAGGAGATAGTCGGCACCACGGCGCTGCGTGGGGACGCTGTCAGAGAGGGCACCCGCGTGGCTCCAGGGTGAATCACCACCTGCAAGGGATGGAGAGAAGAGGAGATGAGCAGAACCCGGCCATGGGTACAGAAGCCCAGCTCCCAGCAGCTCTATTTGGTCCAGACCCCGTCCCTGCTCAGTCGGGAGAGCAGCTGACATTCAGGGTCCTGGACGGGGGGCTGGTGCAGCACCTTCCATGGGAAAAACACCAGACAGCAGCCCATCACCGGGGGCTCCAGGCTGTGCTGGGATCCCAAGGCGTGGGTGCCACCGCACCAGCACCCAGAGCAGCTCAGCACAGCGCTCTTGTCGCGATCACACACACCGGCTCTGTGCCAGCTCTGCAACGTTACAGCACTTGGGCTGCACCATAAAAACGCAACGATGCACTCGAGTTACATAAAGACCTGACTCCTGGAGGAGAAGGGGCTGTTGATGTTTCCCCGCGGCGGCGTTTTAGGGTACGTTATGAATGCACACGGATGGCAAGTGCACGGGAAGGTGAACCAGCCAGGCGTCAGGGCCCTCCAGAACAGCTAAACTAAAACAGCTGAAAAGCGTAGAAGGAATGGAAATCTGCAGTCCATGCCTGCAACTGAAGGAACTCTAGAACACGTTGAGATGCTGTAAGTGTGCGCTATACAGCATAGGTAATTATAACTTCACTTTCCCACTGGCATGTGTGTGGGCACACACCAAGTATAACATGTACATAAAATACTACAGAGATACATTTAAGTCATCTTTGTGTGCGCATAGAAAGCATCCAAGCAACAAATTTCTCCTGGTGAATTCAAAGCACTGAACCAGGAGCTGTCCTTAAACACCACGGAACCCTCTTTAACTCATTGTCTCTCACACCACAACAAGTACACCCAAATCCTTGTTTTTCCCTCCGAACACCAGACTCTCCCCTCCCCAAGCTATCAGAATTTGCCTTTCTGCTGCTGGGACCTCGATGCACAGCGCTCACTCTGCAGACGTTGCGCTGCCCACAAAGGACGGCGTGAGCACGAAGCCAGGTTACAAAGCTGGATCTGCTCTGCTCCAGAGGGATTCTCTGCAGATCCCTGCTCGCAGCTTTACTCTGGCCAAGTCCACCAGAGATGTTTGAAAGGCAAAGCATCATTCCTGCAAGTGATCCCTGGGAGTTTCCCGGTGTGTCCGTAACCGGGGCTCACAAACACAATCCCTCCCTCGTGCGCTGTGGCCGTTGCCCATAACAAAGACGTTTCGGATCAAAGGAAAGGGTTAACCCCCACGCAGTCACCGCTTGAGTCTTGGAGGTCTGAGTGCTGCCAACTCCTGAAAAATGGCCACCAGGCAAGCTGCTGAGAATAATCAGAATAAGATTGGAAGGTGTCCACATCAATCAATCACTTGCTGACAGATGACTGGAAGCCCCCACTGTGACCGCGGACAGCTGACCAACCTCGGCTTCAGCTGAAGTCTAACATTAGCCTGTTTGCTTCGTGTGGGTGGCTTCTGCGTTATGACCTTAATAGTCAATCAATCTTGCAATGAGTAGTCTGTCTGGCAGAAACATTAATTATCCATACTATTCATGCATTGAAAAGCTTTATCTTCAAAAACTCAGCATCACTTAGGGTGGAATAACAGAACCCAGAGCAAGAAAATAAGCCCAGCCTCAGTTCCTAAGGGGGAATGGGATGGCAGGGACGAGTTCCTGGGGCCACGCAGCCTGGGATCGGGGGCTCTCGGCAGGGCTTGGCTTTGCCTTTATTCCTGGTACCAGTTCAGGCAGCGCAGAGGCTGCTGCTCGTGCACCAGCAACTGCTGGAATCACTGCCAAGAGGAAGACGAGAGGGAGAGATATAAAAGGACAACAAACACACATCAATTAAACCTTGCAAGCTGTTAGTCACACTAGTTAATAAGTTCTTTCTATCTGTAAAGTGCTCTTAGTGACAAATCCTTTAACTGGCACTCGGAGCGTTATTATGGCTTTCGAGACGCCTCTGCCTTTCATGTGCAGCTCCTCGTACACATGTGAGTGCTCCCCGTTGCGCCGTCTGTTTACACGAGTTGTGAGAAGACATCATCAAAGCAAACTGAAAGCAACACTAAATGCTTGAGAAAAACAGAATTCATTCACTGCTGCCTGCTCTGAAATCGCCTTTCAGACTGTTTGGAGGCAGCGGTTGCAGCAAACCACAGCGGGAAGGAGACGGGAAACGGGCTGGAGCAGCTGGCGTTTGCCCTCTGGTCATTGCCACCGAAAGCACCCGGCTCCCCGGCACCGGGCACAGATCAGAGCCCCTTCCCACTGCCAGGACAGACCAGAGCCCCTTCCCACTGCCGGGACACAGCGGTCACATCTCCAGCAACAAGGAGCCGCTCATCCCTTGCGGGACCAGGGCTCTGAAGCACAGCAGCCTGAGCTTGGTGTGGGACAGGGCAGCCGTGGCATTGGTGTGGCCGTCCCAGAGCAAGATGTCCCTATGGAGCCACACGTCAGAGCCAGCGGGGTGCCAGGACATGTCACATCCAGCGTCCCTCCCAGCAGAGCTCTGCTGCCCTTCTCCCCAGGCAAACCCTCCGCAGCACGGGGCTGGTCCTATGGGCACAATGCCATGCCGTGCTGTCCCATGCTATGCCGTGCTGTGCAGTGCCGTACCATGCCATGCTGCGTAGGCAGGGGGATTTGTAATTAACCCCTTATAACCTAGGAGGAGGATATAACCATGCAGAACACCCTCCTGCATGCACACTCATGGCTCCACAGCTGTGTTTAAGCATCTGTACAGAGTGTCCACGGCATTGTCACAGCACCTGGTGACACACAGAGTGGCACCAGCAAGGCCACGCTAACGGTGACGGTGGCCCGGAGCCTCCCCAAATGCAGAGCGCTGGCCTCTCATCACACCACGCTTCGCCGGGGGACACGGCTCGGAGCCTCGCTCGACTCCGCGTCTCTCTGTGTGGCTGCTTGGGGACAGCAGGGGCTGTGCACCGAGCGAGGGGACAGCGGGGGCCGTGCACCGAAAACGGGGACAGCGGGGGCCGTGCACCGAGCGCGGGGACAGCGGCGGCGGTTGGGAGGCCTCCAGGCTATCGGTTGCACACGAGAGCGTTAGATCTCCTGCCCCAGAAGGTCCTCGGTGCAACCTGGCCTCCTCCGGCTGGCTCAGGGCTTCACGGCCGGTGTCAAGTGGCAACTTTCTGGATTTTGACCTTGGTGGAATTTGCTCCTGGGGGGGACACACCAGTCCATAAAGTTCCCATTAGTGCAAAAGCAGATGTAAGCACTTTGCTGGCAGAGTTCAGCAGCAGGGAAGCCTGCAGTTGATCAGTTCTGCCTCGCTGGTCACTGCAGTCAACAGGAATTACTGCGGAGGATTTCTGTGCCCCCTCTCCCAAAGCTCACCCCTCGCCAAAAAAAAAGATGATTTAAAGAAATCAGCCAAGCTCAGGCACAGCTCCAGCAGAATGCAATAAATCTGCGCGATGCACGCCGAGGGGAGCTGGCTCCCTCCAGGAACAGCCGGCAGGAGAGCAGCGTCAATTTGTTTATTGTATGAAACAAATCCAACCACAGGGACTAGATGCTGCTGCACACAGGGAGCGAGCGGCTCCACGCAGGACCGGGGCACGGGTGGGGGGCTGCTGGGACCGGCCTTGGCTGGGGGGTCCCCACAGGACAGCAGGTGCCTGGCACTCCCATAGGCAGGGAGCGTCACCGTCCCCATCCCACGGGCACCAGGGGTGCAGGGGGACGGCCAGCCCCTGCGATGCTGCCCCGGGCCTGAGCACAGCCCTGCCGGGACCCCAGCACCCCGCGGGGTCTGCGGGACACAGCGCCCGGCTGGAGGGAGAGGAGGTGGCAGCGGGGTACGGTAAAGACGGCACACGGCTGTCACCCGCTGCTCGGGGCTGTGGCGCTTCCCAGCACTCGGGGAGCAGGATGGCCAGTGCTGTGGGGTGCTGGGGCTCGCCGTGCTCCATCCTAGCCCCCCACGCTCCCTCTCCATCGCCTCGCACTGAGCACCAGCCCGGGTTGACCTGGTTTCAGCCAGTTTTCCTTCATGATTAACACTCTGCGGGCTCCTGCTCACTCTGTTATTCTCACCAAATTAAAGAGCAGCCCTGGATCCTCGTTAGATTTGCTCACATTTGAGCAGTGTCATGTGGTCAGTAGCCCATGGCAATACACTAAATTAAAGGCCTAATGCAGAATCCACCTACAAGCCTGACAACTAATGAATCGAGGGCTGCGGGCCCCCGAGGACCTGCGCTGGGATGGCTTCACACCGAGCCGGAGCAGAGGAGCAGTCCCTGGGCTGTCATTCAGAAATAAAGAGTTGTTTAATTTTATTCACCGCAGGACACAGAAACAACAGCATCTCTGTAACTAACGGCTGCTTCACCGCAGAGCCAGGCAGCGACGACCCCTCTCGGCACCAATCCCCGGAGCACGGCGGCTCCCGCACACACACCGTAGGTGCCAACAAATAACCTCCCGCTGGGTTTCAACAAACCGGGTTTGGGTGCCTGGCATGGAAAAGCCAACTCTCACCTACAGTCAAAACCAGCACCCCACCCACCCCTCCCACCCCAGGCTGGCTGCTCCACACCATGCGACCCGGCCACCCCCCGTGCCCCCAGTCCCCAAGGTCCTTCCTCCGCACCGGCACCCACTGCCCACGGCGCAGCCCCCAGCCCTGACGGGTGACCACCAGTGAATGTGGGCACGAGGCAATGCCAGTCCCGGCTATGCATGAGAAAAACAGACCACAGCTCCCACTTTGGTCTTTCAGACCCCTCTTCCCATCCTCCGGCAGCACCGGGCGAGCGCTGGATGTAAACACTGGGGCCAACGCAGCGGCCATCAATTCTGCTCTGAAGCATTTCGGGTTGGAGCTGGAGTCTGGAAAGGTTCAGCCTGTTGCATCAGACAGCTCCAGCCCTGCAAAGGTCAGGGCTGTTTTGGTAAGGAAATGCTTGCTGAAACCCTCCCCTCCCCCAGATCCCTGCTATCAGCTTCACGCTCGCACACCCGTGCACACACTCGTGCGCACACGCTCGCACTGTGCTTCAGCCTGCAGAAACAGAGCTTCCCAAAGCGATGCTGCTCTTCACAGGGAACACAGGCGTGTCCCAACGTCGCAAACGCTGCAGTGGCCACATGGCAATCCCAAGGCGCAGTGCATGGAGCGGATCATAGCATTAGGGTCAGAGGTATTTTTTCAGTCCCTCTCCCAGTAAACGGCCAGTGAGCCCAGTGCCAAACCAGCAGGGAAGGACAACCCGTGCTCCTAGCTGACCCTCTGTCCCCTCTGCACGCCGGCACCACTGGAATCGCTGCTCCCCCAGCAGCACACCAAAGGGCTGCCAGGCGTCGGGGCAAATTCAAACCCCAGCAGCCCAGACCCCCTGCCAACCACATAAGAGGATGGTTGGGAACACCTGTCCAGAGGGGACCCCTCTCTCGCGATGGAGCCACCTCCTTACGGGTGATCCACGAGCTCTTCTGCATTCCTTTGTGTCGTCCCAAAGCCAAGAGGCTGCACAGCAGAAGACACCCTGATCCCCCGCAGAAGGGCAACCCTGGGACATCAGCAGCTCACCCACCTCAATGCCACGCAGGACCGCTCCGCTCCTGCGCCTGGCAACAACCGGCCAGGGACCACCTCAGCACAACCGCCGAAAGGCAGAAAGGCCGAGAGCACCACAGCCCCGGCGCTGGGTCAGACTGAGGGGGAACCCAAAGCAGCAGCTCTCCGAGTGGGCTCCAGGCAGGGCAGGGGACACAGAAGAGGCAGCGACCCCACAGCGGGCAGTGGGCTGCAGCCCAGCTGGGCACCGCTCTGCTCCGGCACGGGATCTGTGACGCTGGCCACTCACCTCCAGTCAGTTTAAACACTTACATTGTCTTAAATGCTGACACTGCCCATAAAACACCTCTGAGCATCCCGGTCTCACCCCTGGGGCTCACCCGAGCCCGGGTCTCTGTTGTGCCCCTAGTGCTGACCAGCCTTTGGACCCCAGCATCCCCAGAGCTCCCTTGGCCACGGCTCCTGTGCTGGAACCTGCTCCTCTGGAAGGGGGATGCTGGTGCGCAGTCACCGCTGGAAGCAGCCGTTTCCTGATAGCTGAGCAGTCTCTGATGTCCAAAGATGCAAACGCAGTTTTACAACAGGCAGCAATACTTCGGGTTCCTCATTGGCAAATGCAGATAGTTACATGACATTTATAAGTGTGCACCCACAACGGACCCAGGAAAGCCTCTTGCTTAAATACTGTCAACGCTCTGACAACGTTTTTATTATACTAGTAAATAATTTGTTTTGTTGTTGCTTAATTGGGAATCAATACAGTGCCTATGTTTAATCACATTCCCTACTTCAGAACCGTTGGGATCGGCCTTTTTCCCCCCCCTACAGACATTCGGGACTTCAGGATTCAGGGAGCAGAGAGACTGCCTGCAGGAGAGAACGGCTCCCTTAAAGAAACGGCCACAGTTAGCAGGATCATTATTAACTATAAACACCCGCACGAAGAAAGGTCAGCAGCACACTTACCCTTTCCCATCTGTAAACAACCGATTACTCAGCTCATCAAACAAAACAACGGCAAGTATTTACACATGTGCGGTGCCTGTGCACGCACAGGGGGTGTGATCAGGTGCATCTGGAGGAAGCCCGGTGCTGGGACACCAGTGTGCACAAACGCTGGACAGTGTAACTGGGCGCAGGGGTGACAGCCGAGCTCCCCTCCACTGGCCGCAGACCCCTCTCGCCCGGGGAAGCAGCAGCTGCC
>VZTO01009039.1:79003-138133 GCA_013400615.1 Syrrhaptes paradoxus | reverse complement strand
CAGTAATGAGTGGCTGCATTTTACCCAACACAGCTGATGCTGTGACACCCCACAACAAGAGCGTAACCTGTAAGCAGGGAGGCACCATTTCTCATTAATTCTTACGTTTAAAATCTGATTTTGAAAAGAAAAACGGCTCCCCCCCAAAAAAATCTGCAACAAAATCACCATTAATACAACAACATGCATACTATTCTACTATCTTTTTAATTCTACACTGGAATTCTGTGAACAGATGGATTTTTTTAATGCACATTCAAACCACAGCATTCATAACTTGCAACTTCTCATTTTGATAGTTACTGCATCCTTTTCAGAGAAACAGATGAAGCTGCACAGGAAATGAAGAAAATATGAGTCTTTGTGTTGGAGCTGAACTGGTTAAAGTTTAATCATTAGACAAGGTTCAGATAAGAAATTTGATGTGTTTCCCTCCCTCCACTATGCACTGTTTTTTTTCCCTTCCTTCTCCACATTCCTATTAACTTTCCCTAAATCTTATCCAGTGTAACACTGATGAAAACCTTTTCTGTTCCCTTTCCTATTATGCAGTTCAGTCATCCTATAACTGCAGNTGGTAGAGCAACATCATGAAAATGCTTTTTGAAACTTTATAAGCATAGGCAAGATAATTACACATTGAACTATATTGTATCAATGACAGGGTATATTAAAAGCCAGATAAACAGGAGACAAAATAACAAAAGCAACTTCAAAGAGATTTGTCTAAGGGGCTGATAATAATTCAAAACTTTGGAAGTCTCATCCAAACTTCACGATGTAGCCCAGAAAGCCACGCCTGGTTACATGTAGCCCTATCCCTGAAAATCCTTCAGTCACTTGCAGGGCTGTGACAGCAACAGCTTATTGTATCTGCCTGCAAAGCAAGAACCCACAAGGAAGATATACTGAGTCTACTATCAGAGGTGTACTATCAATGAGGCTACTGACAACTCAATGACAACCAGGAGAGCTCTCTCAAGCGTTGGTCTCAAAGGAAACCAAAGGTCTTTATCCTGCACAGCAGTTAAGTCCCTTCAATCTGTGCAATATGAATTCAAACATTTACTTGAGGCACTTCTGCCTTAAGCACAGCTTGTCTTCCTCAGCCAAATAAGCAGCACTGGTACATGCCTTATTAAGTGTTTACACTGATTTATATAGCATACACAGTCACATTTCTTTTTTCCCTGCCCACTCAGCTTCAGAGATAATAGGCATTAGTATCTTCCTTGACTGTTCCCTATAGCTCCCCTTTATTTCCTGTGCTAATCTAGGTCCCCCCAAATCAGCCTCTGTCCCACTTTCAAACTAATTCCTCAAATTAAACAAGCAAACATGACAGATTGGAGTACACTAATGTTGTCTATGGTCCATCATATATGGTAACATTCTTTCTGCTCCAGAAAGTTTATGCTTTTGGGGAGAAGCTGTGGGGATGTAGCCACTGTTAAAAATAAGAACTGAAGTGTCCAGGCATCATCATCTGCCTCAGCCTGGACATCTGCTTGTAACACATGCACCAGTGTCCTTTCTGTGGTATCCATCAGCCTTTTTCTATGGTAACTTCGCAAGCTTTACCCCACCAAGGAGCCCCACATACTAAAACCAGAGTGACTTTGACGCATTTCTGCGGGTAACAGTTACAATCATTGCAAGACAAAGTTATTGCTTAACAGATCTACTTTTAGTGTTATATTAATTAAAGTAAGGGTTTTTTTCAGAAAGAGTTTTAATTTTCTAAATGGAAAAAACAGTGTAATTTCTTCAGGTCACACAGAGCTGCTTTTAGAAGGACTGTTTGAAGAAAGACAACAACTTTGAGGGCTCATTTAGACTTAACTACAGATGGCTGAAGTAGGCCACAGTTACCCTTGAGGGACAATTAAGGATAAATAGGTCAACAAAGGCAAAAGGGCTGTACATGTTTGTTAAGCTTAAGTAAATATGAGCAACAGAAAGCCTACATGATCCTCCCTTTAGAACTATTAAATCAGATTCCATAAGAGCATTTTTACACCTATTCAGAACTATGATTTTTGGGATTATATATGTTTCCAATACACTTCAAGTACCATTAACGCCACTGCACAAAGTACTAGCATAACCTTATCTGGAATACTGCATGTTGTGTTTTAGAAAGGTGTTAAATGCTCTGAACTTAAGACTGGACTAACAAAAGCCTCTGCATGAGGTCCAGCATTTCAGTAATTAACTTTCACAGTTTTACAGCGGCTCAATTTACCTTGTCTCCTTAGCAGATTAAATTTACCACCAGACAATGTGCGTCATGCATACAGAACCTATATACTATCAAATCCTCTAAGCTCTGAAGTTGTAAGTGGGATTTAAAGACTAAAAGGTCTTTTCCTGTACAGGGCTGAGCTTTAAAACAAGTTTAAGACACACACAACGTGGACATCAAAGCAAGTGTAAATTGTTCCAAACTCAGTAAAAATTCAGACTCTAAGTAACACGTTGAGCTTTAATCTAATCTTGTCAAACTACGTATCTCACACAAAAGCTTCAAACTACCAGTTAACTTTAAGCTGCAATACTCTTACTTCAAATGTAAACCTTTAAATTTCTTTCCTGCTTACAGGAACATATGGCATTTACAACTGCTCGGCAGCTGTGCTCTGAGAAAGGAAGGGCACACACAGCATAACAGATTTTGCTGTAAATCCTGGGATGTTCTCACTGACAAATTTGAGGGGCTGCCAATGTAACAGCAGGGTTTAGGTTCCACACCTTCAGCCTGGATTGTAATCTGACAAACAGAAGAGCATGGAAATGAAGCACAGCTGACAGAAACTCTGAAGCTGCAAAGCTGTTGCTCAGCATGTCAGTGTGAACTGTCAGGGAATCTGGTTTTTGGCAGTTCTTACCCATTATGTGGTGACGTTCATCCCTGGCACGCTATAAAAAGTGGTTAACTCTTAGCTAGCGGTGGGCTGCTTGTTTATTTTGTGGATAAATGAGGAAACACATGTGGTTACCCTCCCACGCTGGCTCTTTGCAAGGTCAGCCTGGACCCTGAGGGACTTACCAGCTCAAAATAAAGCATTACCCCCAGCACTGCTGCCCCTGCTTCCAGAGCATGGTGGTGGATTTATGCCAAGGAGACTGGCCAGACCCAAGCTCTGTGAGCTCTGTGCTCTTCAGTGCCCCTCATGCTGAGGAGATTTTTCGCTCCAGCAACACCTGTGCTGTGCTATAGAATATTCTTCTAGTTCCTACCTAAATCCACTCTGTCATGCTTTGCTGGGTCCACGCTAGCAAAGTCTCCTCAGATCTGAACCCGCTGGAAGACTTGACACAGACATTTCTTTTTCAGTTTTTCCGTCAGGAGCTGGTGTAGTTAACAAGGGAGGGTCTACCCAAAGCATAGCAAACCTTAACAACCGAGCTTTCAAACTGTTGGACATCGACACCTTTGGAGGTCATCTCGTTCTAATTCATTACTCACACAGGATGGGTCCCTCATTTCCAACACCAGATGGTACCACAAACAACAGGATTTCTTAGACATGGTGTTCAAGCATTTGTAAACCATTGGGACCTCAAAGAAGGGGATGTTCTCCTGGGCAGGAAATCAACAGGGACGGCTTTCAAAACAGGAAATTGCCGAACATGACAAGTTGACCTGAGATATGCTCAAGACCGTGCGGTAGGAAGGGCATTACAAAGAGAGGCTGTACAAGGCTCTGTCTGAATACAAGTAAAAAAGGCCTGTGTACTGTATTTAATCAGCAGGGTTGGGACTCAAACTGGCCGTCAAAACCTGTTCTGAATTTTCTAATCTACGCTATTTCTGTTTCTCTTGATAGGAACTTTGTATTTAAGACTCAGTTTCACACTTTTAAAATATTAATTTTCCAGTCTCTTTTGACCACAAGAATTTTAGCTTGTTTTTTTCAAAGATGAACCTATATAAGCAATGAAGAAAAGCATTAAAAGCTATATCCTTTTGTTCTCTCATATAGTATATTGTTTTCTGATTGCAGTAGAAACTGATAATTAACCAGAAGCAAAACCATATGTTGAAAAATCCAATTTTTTTTTTAACCACTGCAATTATCTATTAATTTATTTTGGACCAAGTTCTCACGCTACACCCCACATTTGGTAAATTCATATTCCAAGAACGTGTACACACTTAAGTTAACAAAATATGTTTAGAGTGACAGCTGTGATGGATAGAAGTATGAATAACACTTGCCTTCAGGGTACATTGCAAATCTTAAGGGTCTATTTACTAGGATAAATAGAAAGAGGATAAAATACTTTCAAAACAGAGGAAGAAAGAAGAGAATACTGAATGCCCTGAGATGACTTAATGGTACAGTGGGCAGCTATTTCAGGAGCCTATTGCAAACCTGAACGAATTATTCTTCCTCCACCCATTGTATATGTGGGATGTGAAAGGTACATCCCACAGATGCCTCTCCCACTTTGCAGTAAGAAAGGTGGACACTGTACACGTAGGTTGTCAGTTTTTTGCTCAGCTAAGAGGTGAGACAACCTTGTTCTGCAAGACCACCTTCTCCTACCCAGCTCAGCAGCAATCCCCAAAGGATTTACCCATTGAAGTAATAAGAGACATTCTTCTCTGCAGAAAGAGAATCAGACCAGCCTACATGGATGTTATAAAATGTCCTCAAAGCATCTCAAATAGATGCAAGACTTAGCTTACTGTCTTCTTCTGAAACACAGTTCTAATCTACATCTAGAGAGTTCACCTCTTACAGACACTTATTTACAGATAGGACTTTATTCAGCAACTGCATCAATAACAGCTACTAATTCATGTGGATCAATACTTATATGTAAAGCATTTGCACCAATTAAACATTTTAGTTAAAATATCATACCTAGAGAGCATTGCCTTAAGTACATTACATACTGACGTGGATTTTCCTTCTTTCATCTTGGGTACTCTATGAATAAAACCAAAAACCATTTGACCTAAGTAAAATCTTTCTAAATGAATCCTCACCTTTTAAATAAAATTTTATCTTGTACTTCAATAATAATAAAAAATATTAGCTATTCAAAGGAAAAAACTGTTTCAGAAGTATTACATATGTATACCTTTACAACACACATCTTATTACCAAAACAGCACTTACAAAAGGATTATCTGTAGCCTTCCACTGTCTAGAGTACTCATCCCTAATCCATCATTTTTTCCTGGTAAAGCAGCAATCTTTAAGTACACGTGGTATACAACTGTTGTTACACACTACATCAACCTGTACTTAATATTTTGAGATTATTGCAAACCATACATTAGACACTGTATTTTATCCAGCTGTCTACAGAACATGAATTTACCTTGCAACATTAATGACACCCACCTAAAGAAGATGGTTCAGCTCTCTGCTTCATGATATCTGGTTGCACCAAGGTTAACCAACTATCTTAAATTGAGATGAGGTATTCCCTTTCTACTGTCTCCTTTTTTAACATCCTCATGTATCAGGCATTAACACATCTGAGCACATGCTGGTAGCTTTGCCACTTGCACTATTCTACTCCATGGTCATTTAAGTTGGTAACGTGCAACTTGCAATAATTCCATTCCTAAATGTGAGGTGCCCCACGAGACATTTAACTCTTCATGATTAAAGCTCACTATGAAAAAGCCAAGAGAAAGTTTACACAGAAAAAGCTTGTGAAACCCAGTGTTTAGATAGCAAAGAACAAGAATGCAGTAAGAGGTGATGAGGGCATGTTTACCTGTAAAATTAGAAGGGAATGATAGAGGTAGGTTAACAGGTTTCAGTTTTTCCTCTTTCAAAGCCTTAAGCTAGTCTTATTACCAAGACTACTTTCTCTTGGGAACAAATCTTGAAAACCTGATACCACTACGATTTACTATACCAGTGAGTATTTTATTGGGTGAACTCTACTGCAGAGCACAAAGGTCATTTCTTATAAGGCTCTTAGCAGCTCCTCACTGTCATCCCATGAAATATCATTTCCCTTAACATGCAGTCAGACAATGAGTTTTGAGTTATTGCTGCCAACCTCTTGCTGTGATCAGGAATCTCATATGGGTCCAAGTAGCACAAGTGGTTTTCTGAGGAACTGTTGTGGCTCTAGACATGTCCGTGCTCTACACGGCTTTTCATAGAAAAGTTCATTTCCCCTCAGTCAGCCAGAACAGCTGAAATACAGCTATGTATTTCATAACCTGAACGACACTAATCTGGAGAGCAGTCCATGCATAAAAGCTGTGGGCTACATTTTTATCCTTCTGTAAATCTGCACTCCATACGCCTCTTTAATAAACTTACCAAATAAGTGAATTATGAAATGCCTCCGCTTCCCTCAAAAGAAGTTTCCAAAGAACCCAAAAAATTTTAGCCCTTGAAAATTAAGCTAACAGCAAAAATCCCATCTTGTCACCTTTAGCAGCACTAGAAATATCACAATCCAAGGAAAATTACAATACACTTCTTTTGGGTACAGGCAGTCAATAATTTATCATTAGCAAAACATATTTTATATCCTTATAAAATGCATGCTGGCATCTGGCTAGTGACATTTCTGTCACTCAAAGGGATGTCTTCATCCCTTTGAGATTACAGCAATTCTCATGCCCAAAAAAGTCAGTTTTATAATTTTTTTAACAGTGGCATTATTTTTACACAGTTGAAATTGAAATGTTATCACCCTAATACCTGAAATATTGTTATATTCACAATAGTTAATAACTTTCTCTTCACAGCTGGCCAGCGGGGCCATCTCCTTGGTTTACACAGAACAGTGATCTCTTTCTAAAGAATTAGAAATTAAAGAAACAAGAATATCCTACAAGAACAGCCAGACTTCAGGAATGGCCACTTCTGGTTCAATATGCATAGAGTAGTTGCTGAAGAGTAGCAAACACAAACAGAAAAATCTCCAGAAAATCTGCTCCCAGAGTTTAATCAGTAAAATGTCCTCCTGCCAAACTGATGCTCTGGGATACATGCAGTGCTCTCCGCCCTGCACCAGATGCCATTTGTTCTGATCAGAATTTCTCAAATAAACCCCACTCTGTCCAGAAGTTCAACGGCCACCATGAAGCACACCACCAAGGACTTTCAAAAGGAGAAGCAGATGTGAATTTAGAACATAATTAATTGTAATAAATGATCAAGGGAGGCTTAGCACCATGCAGTTTAACCAACACAGTGATAAACAAAGAAAATGCAAAAGTTGGCTGTCATCCATTCCCTGATAAACTAGGGGTTAACAAGTACAACAAGGAAGGCACCTCACAGTACTGTGCTGCATATAACCAGTATATGCACATGCATGAAGGACATCTGCCATGACTAGTTCCAAATGTGAATTCAGTGTGGTCCATGCTGAGTTGCACTAAATGCTGTAAGTAAAAAGAACGTGAAAGAATGCACAATCTGTATTTTTAAGCTCTCTCAATTTGGGAAAGACATAAAGGAGATGTCTTGATTCATACAATGATTCAGATTTAAAGGGATCTCAGCAGGCTTCTAGTCAAGTCTTCTGCTCAAACCATGGTCAGTTCCAAATCAGGCCAGGTTGTTCAGGGCTTTGTACAGACAGGTCTTGAAAATCTCCAAGGACAGCTTCTCTTGGCAGTCTGTCTCAAAGCTTCATTATTTTCACAGCAACAACTTTTCCCCCTTACATCCAGGTCAGAACCTCTCTTTCCCCACTGCCCACCTCTGTGAGAAGCCCGTTGCCATCTTCACACAGCCGCTGTGTCGGTGGAAATGGCGGCTGTTGGGCCCCCACAGCTTTCCTTCCCCCACGTAAGCAAGCTCCGCTCCTGTAGCCTCTCCTGGGACATCAGCTCCAGCCTCAACCATTGTGGGGGCCCCACTGGACTCACTCCAGTCTGTGTATCCTATGGTAGCTCAGAGCTGGGCCCACCAGGACCTCCAGGTCCTTTTCACAAGAGCAGGCCAAGTTAGTTTCCAGCCTGCACTCTTGCAGGTGGTTAGTCCATTCCAATTGCAGAAGTTGGCATTCACCGTTGCCAAATTTCACGAGGTTCATGGTAGCCCATACCTTCCTCCCACCTAGGTTCCTCTGAATGGCAGTCCTTCCCTCAAGTGTACTGACTGGTCTACCAGTTTCTCATCCACAAACTTGATGAGAGTGCACTCCATCTCCTTCTCCAGATCCTTACCAAGGATGCCAGCCAGATACACAGATACACANCTTGCAGGTGGTTAGTCCATTCCAATTGCAGGAGTTGGCATTCACCGTTGCCAAATTTCATGAGGTTCATGGTAGCCCATACCTTCCTCCCACCTAGGTTCCTCTGAACGGCAGTCCTTCCCTCAAGTGTACTGACTGGTCTACCAGTTTCTCATCCACAAACTTGATGAGAGTGCACTCCATCTCCTTCTCCAGATCCTTACCAAGGATGCCAGGCAGCATAGATATGTATGATTCCCTGAGGAACTCTGTCTCCAAGTAGAGCATGAGCCATTAACCATCACTCTTAGAGCATGCTGATCCAAGCAGTTTCTCACCCACCCAGCAGCCCACCTGTCAAGATGTAAAAACTCAAAGTGCATACAAGGGTGCTGGGGTATATTGTTGACAGTCTTGCATAAGGTGAGGTAAAAGACATGCACAGCTTCCCCTCATTCATGCATCCAGTAATTTCATCATAGAAAAAGGTTGGTCAAGCACAATTTACTGTTGTTCAGTCCCTACTGGCTATTTCCCATCCCTTTCTTCTTTCTCGTACCCATAAATGCATTTTAAGAGGACTCTCTCCATAACATGCTCACAGAACAAAGTGAGGTTGACCAGCCTGGAGCATTCTCGTTCATTACTCTTGCCCTTTCTGAAGATGAAGGCAATATTTGTCTTTCTCCAGTCATCATAGTCCATCTCTGATCTCAAAAACCTTTCAAAGATGACGGAAAGCAGCCTTGCTATGACATTGGCCCACCTCCTCACCACTCTCAGTGTAGCTCATCTTATCCCAAAGACTAGATTTGGGTCAAGATTTCTCAAGAGATTCTTGACTTTATCCTCACCTGTTGCTATTCATTCTCCTCCTTGAACCCTCTCTCTAAACACACAGGCCCAAGAGACAGTGCCAACTGAAGTGAAGAATTGAAGTGCCTGAGCCTCAACTGTGTCGGCTGGTACTAATTTATCCAGCCCATTCATCACAGGTCCACATTTTCCTTGTTCTTTCCTGTACTGCTAAAGCAATAGAAGCATTCTTTGTGTGCCCTCAATGTCCCTTGTTCCTTGTCCCTGAACTCCAGGTGTGCTTTGACTTTCCCAAAACTGTCCCTACATCTTTGGGCAATGTTTCTATATTGTTTCTTTTGTAGCCTGTTCCTGATTTAACTGCCTCTGTCTCTTTTTGTACTCCAGCTTACTCACAATTTCCCATTCAGCCAGGTCAGTCTCCTGTTAACGTCTATTAATTTTCCAGGACACACCATTCTTGTGCTTGCAGGATGCCGTCCTTAAAAACTTGTCAGCTTTCCTCAGCAGGTTTACTCTTCAAGAGTTGCCTTCCCTTAATTCCCACCTACCTGTTCCCTGAAAAAGCTCAAAGTCTGTTCTCTTGAAGTGTAGGGTCTGCACCCTACTCTACTTGCCTTCCTCACCTCCATCAGGATCTTGAACTCCAGTATTTCATTTCCAAACAGATCTTCAACAAGACCACAATTTTTATTGAGGAGCCCATTGATAACACTACTCTGCCCTCTAAGAGGGCCAGGAGTAATTGGTGGGACTGCTTAGCACCCTCAGTTAAAGTTTCGGATGTGCTGCAAAGACTGTACATTCAGCTGAGGCAGAGGAACAGAGCACAAGGGGTTAGGACAAACCTCAGTATGTAACTATGAAGTATTCCCTCACACTGAGCAACATCTTGAGTAGCACCCAGGAATTAGCATGTTCTGCCAAAATACAACAAAGATTAAAAAAAAAAAAAAGATGACAACGTCCATCACAGAATGTGCATCCATACATACCAGGAAGCAATTTTCTGACGAAATATGAACACTATATAATTCATCTAACAACTACATTAGGCAGCTGTCACTAATCAACACTTATTGACACTGCACTATAAGCTGCATTTTCCTTTGCTGTAATTAAATACCAAGCCTGACCCTTATACCATCACGTAAATGACTGAATGCAAAAAAAATCACATTGCAGATAGAAGAGTGTTTTGTCCTAGGCAGATACTCACCTTGGGATGCTTGTCAGGTAGGTCAAGACATTCTGGAACTCTTTCTCGGGGATCTCACTGAAAGCTGGATAGTCTGGAAAGGTGATAACAGGGCATCCATCTCCCCCTCTTCCACCTAAAAAAAGAAACAAACAGGCGCACTTATGCGCAAGTCTCTTTACCTAGCCTGCAATTTCCCAGTAATGAAACTACTGTGTACTTTTNTTTTTTTTTTTTTTTTTTTTTTTTTTTTTTTTTTTTTTTGTGCAAGACTCATGAGCACAGACACTATTTATTCTGAACAGTCTAGTTACTTATTCAGAGCTTAGGAAGTTTTATAGGAAGGAACTTGTTATACCACATTAGATCTTTTCTGTCTTTACTCATGTGAATGCAGCTTTGACACCAGATGGCAGTGCATCTTTCTTTTGATAAATGTCAACTGTATGTAACTACAACCAATTTGGAGAAAGGAATTAACTGTTTTAGGAAAAAAGTTAATTCAGAATTAAGCAGGTGAATCTCCATCTTGAACTGAACTCAACGTCCTTACCAGTTTGAACTCACTCCTACAACACCCCCCACCCCTTCAGCTAGCTGCTCTGCTTCCAGGACAGCCTAAAAGAAGTGGCAGAACATTAAAAGAACTGGGTGAAGGAGTTTCAAATGAGATTTCCCGTTCACCTGCTAAGATTACATACAAAAAGTAAAGCAGAGCTGAACACCTATGCAGCAGTAGGGATGCTGATGAGCTGGATACTGTCTGTATCTTCTCTGGCATTTGCACTACTGGGTAGAATTCACAAATGCAACATTTTTTAATGTGCTTCACACACATTTTTATATACCAAATGTAATTTTTTTAAAGGCAATGATGATGTTTCATGTCTTATGCAACTATATTTTCATAAAGATAGGCTGGACAAAGGACTTGTTGAGCTCTAGCAACTGCATGAATGTAACAGTTGGGGGTGGCAGGGACACATTGCTGGAAAGTTATCTTTGCTTGACAGTTCAAAAAGAGAAAAACAGCCAAAAATGACTGTAGCACAATAATAATGATTTTTTTTCCAGCTCTGGAATCTGACAACTCTGCAGAAGGCATCTGTAAACTGTATTAGCACTGTGTGATCATGACAGCAATGACTTGTGAAAATTATAGTGTGCTATTACCCGCTTCAAGTGCCTTTACATCTAACCTCACCAGAAAAATATGAGAAATATTTGAACTCAGACCCATTTGACAGAAGAAACCACCTTTTCTCTCCAAAACCACATGTAATCAGAAGAGGTCAAATAGTATTATGTTAATTTGTGGTGAATCTGACTTCAGTCTACTCACAAGCAAAATGCTAATACCACTGTGTAGCTCTAGAAATCAAACCACCTTAGAAAATAACATGCTCTGGATGCATTTAACAACAACAATAAAATACAACTATTATGCAACTACCACAGGTTAGAAGACATAACCTTTACAACATCCAAACACTGTAATGTTAAGTCAACAGAGTTAGTGCTATATAAATGTTCACAATACAAATATAAGTTAAGATCAATTTTGACTCTTATTTTCTGTTCTACCCAGGTTCTAAGGAGCAGAGCATTTTCCTCTCTCATTAATAACATTTTTCAAGCATGATAATGATTATTTCTGTTGCTCATGAGGTGTTCTTCTCTCTCTAGAATAACTATTTTTAGGTACAATTATACACTATTTGCAGTATCCTGCTTGGTTACTTGCTTTGTTCTGCTTAACTTCTATAAATAGGACATATGAAACAAAAGAAGAACAATACGCTTGCAGGACATGTCCTAAAAGCAGAAGTCCAGAGTACGACCTTCAGGAAGTTCCCAGACCACCACCAATTGTAAAAGGCAAATAGAGCCATCCTGCCTTGACATTGCCCATTAATTTTCAGTTTCTAGTACAGTCATCAGTGGTTATCATGGATGGAAATGACTCTGTTCTGCCATATGCTGTTAGAAGACCGTTGTTCACTGATTATCTTTTTCTCCAGTTATTTTTCTGCTGGGACACTTAAGCACACATATACCTTCAAATGCTGCTCAAGTGCTTTTCCTTATCAGGACCTCACTGCTGAAAAGAGTTTAGGGTAGAGTGACCTGAAGTGTTATACATACTGAATTCTGTAAAATTTCAGCTGCTGGCCTATAGAAGTTGCTTTCCATATCACAGTTTTAAATACACAGCCATCAATGTGAGACAGGCCACTCAGCAAAGCAGTTGCTACTTACAAATGAGTGTTTGTCACTGCAACCTACAAAAAGGGATAGGAAATATAACAAAGAAAAAAAACCTACATTTAAATTGTGTTTGTATTAAATAGTAGGAAAAGTAGTACGTGAGTTAACTTTAAAAAGTGTCCTTTATTTCATGATGAACCTGATGCAGCAAGGATTGATTTTTTTTTTCTCCTTTATTTAGAATTACTTTTTCTTGCTTCACCTGAGAGTGGGAAAATGATCCTTGGAAAACTAGCTGTGCTATTGTGAGATGGAACTAGAAAAGTATACCTTAAGCCTAAGTAATTTAGCATTTATTCTTTATATTCTGCTACATATAACTTCTCCCATCACAGTTGCAATCTCTTTGGGGTTTGTTTTCTTTTTTTATTAAGCAGGTTGGGTGATAGAGAAGTGCCAAGCCAAGGAAATTGCAACACTGCTTTACACAAATTCTGATCAAGAGGCATATTGGTAACGCGGTAACTAAAAAACAATCTCAAATGAGAAATAATATTATTTTCAATTTAAAATATCATTGACATGGAAAATGACAAAAAACTATGAATTGTGGAGCTGCTAAGAAACACACACGCATGCGTGCACATATACAGAGGAAAAGTGCAATTCCCCACAACCCTGTGAAAGACATGCTAGTTTTGTTGGTACATCCAGCAAAATTGGGGAGCAGCAAAGGACATTGCTCATACTTCTAGGAAAGAAGAGCAGGAGATTATTTTGCAATCTTTCCCTAGTTATCCTGCTCTTGTTTACATAAGGAAAGGTATTCTCAAAAGCACTCTGCCCTGCCCTAAAAAAACGAAGCAAGATAGTTGGATATAACCAGTTGATTAAGGTCTTCCAACCTGAATCTATAATGCAAAGGAAATGGTATTCAGACGACAAGAAAAAAATATGATCTCCATGTTGATCAATGTGCACATGCAAGATTCAAAAGCATCATCATTGCTAAGTGGCTCATATTTGCAACTCTGGTTTGAAAGACCAAACCAGCAAAAGTAGTCTTGTTTGCAGTCATGTCAAAAGCGAGGTCCTTGTGTGAATGAGAGAAAGGCTTACTACAGATTTTGCTTTACTGCTGTAGTGGTTCAGCTATTGTGTTTCTATGTTTCTGATAAAGAATTTCTCCTTTCTACTTGCATAATATACTTAACTGGAGTACTCGTAGTATTTGAAGTTACATATAGACTTCAGTGAGGTAGTGGATAAAAGCTTCATTGCATATCCTTTGCAAAGAAAAAACAGAATAGGGAGGAATTTATTAAAATACTCTTTCCTTGAAATGAGAGACTTCTAACTTTACAGGCTGCATTTTGCCCCTGCTGATCAGCAGCAAGTATACTGCCTTAGAAATCAGATTGCAATAACTAAATTTGTACCTGAATGTATCTGAACTGGAGATCTCTTAGCCAAGGATTTGTCTTCTTCCTTTCTCTTTACTATTGTTTTGGTTTTTTTAAATCTCTACAGACAGCGGGTTTAGCACAGTGAACGTGAAACAACAGTTAAGCCTGCGTCTGTGCCAGACTGAAACTGCGAAGTAATACCTCTTCCACTGTCAATACATAACATATACTTTGAAAGCATTATATCGGCAATAAGATCAAGTTGATATTTTTAGATAACTGATGCAATATATGTGGCACAGGATCCACTTGGCAGTTCTCAAACACAATTTTACAAACCAACTCAGTACCTGTGGATACTTCAAAGTGAACAGTTTAACCAGTGAGGTATTTTCAGGTCACGTCCACAGAGCACAGCCAAGGAAATGGTTACAGAGAGCAAGGAGCAGCTTATTATTTAGAACGATAATTTAAAGGGCCAAAGCCCAGAGCATTTTGAAAGGCAGTAGCAACGCTAACTTTTTCACCTTCAGGAAAAACAATGAATTGATAAGCAAAAATGCAAGTAGCATGAACTTGTATTTATATTTCCTTTAATAGAAATATTTTGTTTGAAGTTGTTCAATGCATAAAGAGGCATTCAAAGGCAAGCGAGGTGAAATAATTGGCTCACTACTTGTGGTGCCCAAGAGTCTTATTTGCACATCACAGAGCTTGCACAATTTAAGATGCATATGAACATACACACCTGTCTGTATCCTCTCGTTCATCTACATTTATTTTAACCTACCTGCATAGAGCAATGGCAGATAGTTGCAAAGTTGGGTATAAAAGTCACACAGCAACTCTCCAATCAAGGAAAGAGAAAATACTTATGAAAGAAAGTATAAAATGGGGATGAAAGACTAAGGAATACATTTTCCAAAGACTTATAAATGGACCTTCCAATGTCATTTGTGAGGATTAAAAAAAAAAAAAAGCATAAGACTCTGTAATGTAGAAGAAAAAGTGGCTGCACAAATACCAACTAAACAAAGAAAAAAGTAAGACAGGTGAAACAGTGAGACACGTAGAGAGGATGTTCAATACAGCCTAGCAACAACAAAAGAGAGCAACGACAATTCTTGCAAAGATAAGGACCTTGTTCCACAGAAAGAAAAACCTTCAAGGGAAAAAGTAAACAACTGGGCCTGAGGTAAAATATTAACTTCAGGGTCTATAAACTTGTTATGTGAATGATTGACTAAAAATCTCATCCACAGCTTGTCCCTCCATTACATGTAAACTGAACACACAATTGCATACTCACTGCTGAGCAAGAGCTAGAACCTTCAGCATCTGTAGAAAGAGCTAGCACCTTGATCTTATTGCATTTTGCTGTATTTCCTGAAAAACTGAAGCACTGATGTAAGTTTTTGCTTTATTTTGTTTCATTTTAAGCCTAATTTGGATGTCTCAGTAGCATTTCCGTTATAATCTATCAGGATGAGGTACACGAATTACTTTGTACCTGCAAAGGAAAAGAGCCCAAGAAAAAAAAGTGACCCCGATTTGGACCAAAACACAGAAAGTAGCTCAGGAAGGGCTACAGCCTTTAGCCACAGAAGCAGACTAGGTTTCATTCACTATTCAAAGCAAGCATCCCACGAGACCTAGATACATCCTATTAGGGAAACTAAAACAATTCTCAAGTATATGCTGCAGTGCTGTTAAAAAGCCAAAACCTAAAAACTGAAATGCATCTAAGACATCACACAATTCACCATACCTGCAAGGACGCTATCTACCAAAAGTATTCGTAATCTGTGGACTTTCATTTTAAGGAGTTTTATGCCATCTCCTAAGATTCTATTTCCAAGGCAACTTAGTAATAAGCAAAAAAGTCCTCTTCACACACACTGTGAATGTCTTAAGCAGCATTTCAGCAAAGCCACTTGTAAGCACAATTGCAAGAGCAAACAAATCATACATAAATCAAGTATCAAAATATTAGCTCTGTTCCTTTGTTCACAGAACCCATAACACCACTATTTGGTACAGCACAGGAAATTAACCATCAGAGTCCTGCAGAAGAGTATTAGGATAAAAGAACAGAAGTCCAAAGTGAAACGAAAATGCCCAAGAACAGCAATAGAGAACATAGCCACAGTCCACAGTAATGCAGCTGTCCTACCATTTCAGGCAAATAAAACAGATTTCTAATAGACACGAGGGTGAATAAATAGAAGAAAACAGAACGAAGAATGGCTGGTCTCACTATGCTCTACCGCACAGTGGAGGTAAGGAAGAAGCTTAGGATTGTCAAGTTTGAACAGTCACAAGATGTGAACAATCTCCAGTTGGACTCAATGAGATTTTATTCATTTACTGTAGTCACCAGTTCTCCTCACTTCAGAGTGGCAAAATGTAAACCCTACTTAAAGTACCCTACATAGGCTGATTCTTGCATAACACTATTATGAGCCATTTTCTGCCCCTGGATAAGAAAGAAGAGCTTGGAAAGTCAGAAAAATAAACTGCCAGAAAAGAACTGTAGCTTAAACACCATAATCTCAAACGGAGCATGAACAGACAACTTCATAAACAAAATAGTCTTATTTACAATTCCTACTATCACCCCATAAAAAACACACTCACTACTGGAGACCCACACTTCGTTTAGCTTGTGTGGCAGGAATAAATAAAAATTAATTGTTAATTACGAGTACAAAAAGATTCAATGAGCTGTTGCCAAGCAAAGCAGTACATTGCTTCATTCCCTGGTGTCTCATAATCCTATGCAAGGAGGTATTCAAAGAGGGAACAGCCATAAAGCCCAGTGTCAGCCCAGAGAGGTAAATCTTTATGCTGAAGGAGGCAGGGCAGCTCTGCAAAGCTGATAATGCTTTCCTTTCTCTATGTACTGGAGGGAGGGCAGGGCAGTACCTCCAGCAAGTTCGCTGCTGCACACCTGCAAGATCTTTACATGCAAGAGGGCAGGAAAACAAACTCATAAGTTTATCAGACACCTGCAACACAGTCTGATCAGTGAGGAAAGGCACCATCTCCCTTTACCCATTAGCACCCAGCCATGGTTCCAGCATCGAGATGGACCATGTCGAGCAACCGACATCCACGTGGCACATAAACACAGGCCCCATCACCTGTCTAGCACAGGTTATCCAGGGGCATCAAAGACCCTCTGCATTGTGTGAACATGGCTGTGCTGCTTTAAGAGATGGCTTTATGCCTAAAAGCAGGTTCCTTTGTATTTGTATTCAGTATTGAACCTGACAGCAGAGCCAGCAGCACCATAGCCTGTGGGCCAAGGACTGCAAGACCACAGTAACCACCAGCACATCCACCCTGCACTCTCCAACTCTCAGTGAGGGCTCAGCTCAGAGAGCTCTAGGGCAGTGTTTGAGCCCTGTCTCAGCTCCAAGCACTGGGGAGCTCAGGGTAAGTGCCTACAGCTCCCTTACCACTGACTACAGGAGACTACATGTTCCTGTACTGGGCTCATCAGCACTTCCTTATTTATTTTCCCCCGTTTATTCTTTTATCCTACCCTCAATTCCATCCCACTATGCTGGATACTGAAAAAATGAGCTATAATATAAAATTTCTACCGTATGTTCCTTTTTTAAAAAAAATTCTTCTCATAAGTCCTTGAATAACAACTCTTGGTGGTCTGTATTTTGAGTTGTTTATAAAATATTAATTTCTCCTATACAAGACCTCAAAAACCATGAAAGTACAACAGGCCCAACCACACANACTCTTGGTGGTCTGTATTTTGAGCTGTTTATAAAATATGAAAGCACAACAGGCCCAACCATATGCCTGAGCAACGTCTGTAGAAGGAAACACCATAGTCTTACCTGATAGGTAAGCAAATTGTTTCTTCAACTGGTCCTGAATATCTGCAGCATAGAGGGGAATGATATCCTGATGCATGATTTCATCTGTGGAGGAAAAAATAATTTGCATTGCAAAGTCATTTTATGTAAAATTTCACAGCAGACATCAAAAAAAGTCATCCCTAGAACACAAACACCCAGAAAGCTATCCAACTTTTGAAAAATATGTGAAAATGTTTGGAGTCTTTCAAGTCTCTGCCAAGGGCAAACTTTTATTTGTACAGTATATTGATAAAAGAGTAAAGTAATGTGGACTTCCTGACACTCTGAAGCAGTATGGGATGTCAAACACTTTAGAGCTAATATTCCTCAGGAGTGATGTTAAACAGTTGTTTTTTTACATATCAAACTCAATTTTTATTAAAAACTTCTCAACTCACAAGAAAAAGAGAGACTTATGATCCCTTAAGCCTATTGTCTAGTGTTCAAACACCCCAAGGCAACAGCACTTGATGAGGTAGACAGAACAGGCTTGAAAGGACGTCCTCACATCGCACACACACATTCGTACCTCAACTGGGAAAAGCACTGCTTAATCTTTTATCTCAGCCCTTCCACTTTAGTTTAATGACAAACATACTGTTTTCCTGAGCCTTATTTTTTTGCCAGAATGTTTGAGCAGAGTCATTTCCCACAGCATATTTCCAGAGGTCAAGCAGAAACCTAAGTTTTGCTGACCATGATGAACACTGCATGACAGAGTTGCTTAGTTCATTAAACTATGATCTCATTTTTTTTCTTTTTACAAGGAAACAAAAAGCTTGCAATTTCTAAAAATTAATCATTCTACATTCTTAGCCTCACTGAAAAAGCACGGAAGGGATAACCTAGCATTTTCATGATCAGGTTTTGACCATTTCTTTTAATCTGGCATTTTATAATGTAGTTTAGTTTTTAACGTACATTGAAATGCCTAATGGCATTAAGATAGACTTAAATCTGACACTCATAACTGTGAACATGCACAGGAAAAGTAAGTGAAAACTTAAAAGTGATGTAAGGATAAGTGTCATCTGCCTTAAAGTACAACAGAAGTAGAGCTCTGGCCCTTAAGGAAGGGACTTGCTATTACTAACATCTTGAGGGAGAGATACTCACTTTTATAAGTGATTCTCACGTGTGCACAATTCCAAGAACCGCAATTATTTGAGAACAGGAAAAGAAAAAAGCACTTTCAGTTACTTCTTCCAGACAGCAACAACTTATACTGGGAAACAGAACTTCTCTGTCCTCTTTCAGCCAGTCTGTCAGAAGAAGACCCATGACCACTTTCAAGGTCACACACTGATCAGAGCTATTTTTCTGCATCCGGTGAACTGCTGTTTGATCAGAAGACCTCTGCATGCCATGCTGTCAAATCCATAAATGGATACGTTTAACTGTGAAGTCATTTCACCCAGGCCTTCAGTTATGTCACCATCTTCATGTTTTTAAGAGAAAACTGAACACAGATCTTTCAGAAGTCCGATCTCAGACGGCCAAGTCATTTCCAGAAGAGGCCTCCCCCAAGGGAAAAAGGATTTTGATTTTCTTTTTGCTGTCAGTGGTTTTTTTAATTTAAAGAACCCTCCTGCAGCAGTTTAAGAAACTAAACACCCCTGATTCTACAAACCAATACCTGCCAGTGGACCTATTTACCTGAACATAACCTATTACAGGATCAACACCTAATTTTTTCATGGGAGACGGGAAAAAGGAGAAGAATGTAATCATAGAATGGCCTGGATTGAAAAGGATCATAAAGATCATCTAGTTTCAACCCCCAAATCACTTTGCAATATGCCATCCTGCCTACAGTCACAGGCAGAAATAATTTCCATTATTGCAGCATAAGCACATAATAAAATAGGAGTGTTTTGCATACGTAAGTAAATACGTGACACACATCATTCAAGCAGGCAAGTTGTTCGTAAGTCAGGGAAACTCTTTATGTTTCTCAGACACATAATTATCACCATTTCCTCCTGTATCCATGAGATCAATCCCATTGCAGTTCTGACTTCTGACAGGTAGACACAAGTCTAGATTTGATTGCCCTCTCTCTGATAGGAACAGTAGCTTTTGCAATCAGCACAGGGCAGCCCACAATACTGTTTCATTGAAAAGACAGTATTTTCCTCCCTCTGGTTTGAAACACAGTTTTAACTGAAATTTAAGAGCCAGTGCATGTGCAAACAGCAGCTCACTGTGCCCGTTCGCAGATAGAAAACCTCCAGAAGCTCTTCCTGCTGCTCCCTCCTCACCAAGGCACAGCACCCTTCTCATCTGGCTCCTGCTGATCTGGCTTCATTACACTCTTCAAGAAGCAGAATACGTGTTAAGATCAGAGCTGATTGTGAATAATTTGAAACAACTGAGATAAAAAAAATAGCAGTACAAAGCAAAGCAAGAAAATGCAACTCTGGGAACTGCTGAACAGTTCACATCCAGACGCTTGACAGGATACACCTGAACCCAGTATCAGTGCTCACGGATTTAGCCAGAAGTCCCTCTCCAATACCCGGTCTGTTTTCAGAGGACACACAATTGTAAAAACTCATTGCTCTGCATAATTTCCTTTATATTTAGTATCCCTCTAGAAAGGAGAGTTTAACACAGTTTGTTTGGGATTTAATCTGATTTCACTTTAACTTTGTCCATTGTTACCTGAATATGCTATTTCCTTCCCAGGATAAGTAAAGGCATGTACGCTGATAAGACTGCGAGGACACACACTCCTTACACTTCATGGACTTCGGGGAAAGTAATTTCTTGGAAATATTCTTTAAATAGAGAACCTGCTACAGTCTTTAGGGACAATTTCCATTTTAGTAAAGCAAATTAAGTGCACATTAAAATACAGAATTACTGAAAATCTGCTCACTGTTTCCTAAGAAATTTTTATAGTCTCAAACACCCATGATTTTTCCTGTTCTGACTGCTTTACATAGTATTTTCAAAACAGAGACCTAAGAGTTTGTCTGTTTTACTGTATCTAAAATTCAAAGCTGAGAAGAGATGCTCACACCAAAACATGATAGAATATAAAGTCTTTCCTCAAGAGCTTATTTAAAGAGTTTTCCTGAGTAGTCTGCTTAAAATAAAGACCCTGGGATTTGCAATGCATCTGCCAGTGTGGGTGCTAATAAACAGTAAAATAAAGTTCTGTAAATATTTTACTGCTTTTTAAATCACTATTTTTAAAAACTGAACACACATAATAGCTGGGAATGCACAACATTTTTTTTCTAAGCCATCAATTGGAGATTCTTTAAAACCACATTATCTAGCATTTAAATTGTGAGTCTAAGAGAGCTCAGAAGCATCGTCTTACTAACATAAAGGAATCACTTAAATATGTAGTTCTTATTTAAAAAAGGCCTTTCTCTTTAAAAAGCACATGTAATCTTCTAATTCAATTTTAAATCTTGCTTTGATAGTCCTGTCTATCCTGACAGAGGAAGATGGCTTAGAGGGGCCTGACCGTCTCCCATCAAAGGCTCCTGACTATGTTTCAAATGAAGCAGGATAACAGATTTAAGCATGAGGGCACAAAGATAACTTGTGCTTGAATTACCTGGTGCCAGTAAGCCCTGAAGAAACCAGCATCTGAGAAAATGATCGATGTCGCTCAAGTCAGGATTTTCACTTATTGGTCAAAGGCTCCTCTTTCTTTTCCGACCAAACCAAAACTCATCATAATTCGGAATTCACCTGACATGCTGAAGCAAAACCATTTTCACAGAAGACAACGTTGGAGGTGAATCTGAACAGACCATACCTACACTATGCAGCAGGAAGTCTCCCAACATGACTCATGAGCCTCTCGTAATGAGTTTAATCCAATTCCCACCGAGCCAGCTGGAATTACACCACCCTTTGCATAGCTCTGCATGAAATCCTATACCATTACACTTCACAGCAACTTGAAAGCCAACCTGTTTGTACACATAAGGACACAATTATGCCTTACAGCACAGATGCCAGTAGCACACCCTAAAGCAAACTGCAAATAATTTCTCCTCCTCCTCTTTCGTGCTGAGTCAGCAAGATTTTCCTGAAAGCCTGTCTATGGCTTCTCAATGAAATTCATGCCTTGAATTGAGAAGTAATGTCTTTTTTCTCACCCAGTTATGTTTTGCTTCTCCTCTGGAACACTCAAAGTGTTGAATGTCTTTTATGAAGGGGGTCTTCATTTGGAAAAATCTCTTTATTAAAAGACCCTCCCATCTGGTAATTATAAATGCAAGATAATGACTTTCAGAGAAGTCTCTTCATCTCTCTCAGCCCCAAGGCAAACCTTTTATTTCCCCTTTCTTCCCTCTTGGTCTTCACCCCCCGACCACCATCACTAACAGTCAGGTCCTTTGTGTAGCCTCCAAAGGAGGGAGGGCTAGAGCAGCTGAGCTGGTGAAGACAGCCCTCTTCAGCAATAAGCCACTTGAAACTAATGAGCTAGTCAAGACACTAGGAGAGCTCCCCAGCTTTTAAATTCAATTTTAAAAAATCACTGCGGAATAGTGACAATGCCTGCAAGCTCTGCTGCTAGGTGTGGTCAGGCACAACAGCTGCAGACCAAGCTCCTCAGGTCTATGTGCTATTTGTAGCTACACCAGGCTCATGACAGGAGTTCATGTAAAGTTCACAAACTATGTATTAAAACCTCACCAGTTCAAAATATCTTCAGAAAGAGTTAATGTCCATTTTATTTGGCTACACTTCAAACAAAACAAGGGGCTGCAAAAAGTGAACGAGTAAAGCTCTAGAATTTTCATGTACAGCACAGCTCTCTGCTACACTGTAGTTTAGTAAATAAATTATCATGTGGATAAAACAGTGCTCTTGCAATTTGTTTGTTTCTGGTGAGCTGAAATATCCCAAGCAAGTAGGAAATATAAATTCTTCACCACTACCAGCATCCCAATTGCTAGCACGAATAGAAATAAAGCAACCTTGTACTCCAAACGGCTTCCTATGCAACTGGGTGTCCAGAAATTATTTTAAATAGTACAAGTATGTAAGAATTTTTCTCATAGAAGCTACATCTCCCATTTCCTCTCCTAGTCAGAAAAGACAGTTTCTTTTCAAGAGCCCTGGTACATAAAAGAGATGCTCAAGTTGAGATACTTCTTTTCAGTGAATCATGCCTCATGTAAGTTCCGCTTCTGCGGCATTATTAACGTCAGTTCATTTTCTAGGACTGTATAACCTATTGCCACAATACACGTAGAATAGCATGTCTATGTAGCCCATTGCTACAATAGGCTAGGCTGGAATCCCGTACATTTTCAATGTAAGGATCTAGTTGAGTCAAGACTTGGATGTGATACTGCCAAAGAAAATCTAAAACCTTAGGAGTAATGTTTCCTCTATTACAAGCCCATGTAGAGTGAATAAAGGCACTTATTGTTCAAGTGGTGTTTTTAAATATTCGTGCACCAGAAGCCCTGACCATTCAGGTCTTTCACAGAGTCCATGATATTTTTGCAGCTCTTTTCATAATCCATAAGTTTTTACAATATTTAAGTAATTCAATTGAAATGAAACTAGATAACTCTGTTCATTTAATAATACGCGAAGAACACCACAACTACATAGAAGAGACATAATTAATCCTGAAATGCTGAAATTCCAGTATTTATATACAAGGGATGGGAACTTCTCATGTGTTAAATAAGAGCAAAACAAAAAAAACCCTTTAATATTGTATAGATGCCTCCTGAACCACCTGCTTTACCCAAGTAATTCCAGTTTCCTGTAATCACAATTAAAAAAAAAAAAAAAAGCCTATCTGTTTCTTCTTTGGGATCACGGTCTTGAAGCTCTGGCACAGGTCTATCTACAAAACTACAAGGATGATAGTGTGGTTTCATGTAGGGAGATTAATCACTGATCCTTCTTTAAAAACTTTTGAGATGTACAGCAAATGCAGTGTTGTTGGGCTGGCACAAGATGACAAGAGATGTAACAGTCCCCCTTTTCATTACTCAAATTATCAAATGGCTGCGTAAAGCATACTTTGACAGCAAACCAGGATTTTATTTTCTTGTCTAAAATTTTTGTATTTGTCCTCTATTATGCAAGTCAAAGGATGCATGTGTCTTTGTTCTCTTCCACCACTTTTGCAAAGTGTAAGAAAGTTCTCAGCTTTAGTTTGCCTAAATAATATCACCTCAAAGCACAAACGTCAGAAGCAATATAATCTTCTTGCTTCCCTGCACAGTAGATATACTCACAGGGTACTATGAGTTCTAAAAACTACATCATCTTCCTCTTCTGCTTCATGAGTCACACCTTCTTGACACACATACTGCACAGCTTCTCAGGGATTGGCATTAAGTTTGGATACAGCTTACAAGAGTAACCAAATACCAGCTTATCTGTAACTAGAAGAAAACTATGTAATAATTAGGAAGGCAATCTAGGGAGACATACAAGACCTTAATACTCGAATACCTGAATACCTTAATAATCTAAACCAAGACAAATCATATTAGGAGCTACGCAGAAAAAATGGGGGTAGGGGGGCAGAAATGTTGCAATTGTTGTAGGAGATCTGAAAGTATTACTGCAGTTATAGCATCTAACCTGTTTTGCCATGTTTTTGCTCCATACAGTTTAAGNAAAAAAAAAAAGCCTATCTGTTTCTTCTTTGGGATCACAGTCTTGAAGCTCTGGCACAGGTCTATCTACAAAACTACAAGGATGATAGTGTGGTTTCATGTAGGGAGATTAATCACTGATCCTTCTTTAAAAACTTTTGAGATGTACAGCAAATGCAGTGTTGTTGGGCTGGCACAAGATGACAAGAGATGTAACAGTCCCCCTTTTCATTACTCAAATTATCAAATGGCTGCTCAAAGCATACTTTGACAGCAAACCAGGATTTTATTTTCTTTCAAATTCTTGTCTAAAATTTTTGTATTTGTCCTCTATTATGCAAGTCAAAGGATGTATGTGTCTTTGTTCTCTTCTTTCTTCCACCACTTTTGCAAAATGCAAGTTCTCAGCCTTGGTTTGCCTAAATAATATCACCTCAAAGCACAAACGTCAGAAGCAATATAATCTTCTTGCTTCCCTGCACAGTAGATATACTCACAGGGTACTATGAGTTCTAAAAACTACATCATCTTCCTCTTCTGCTTCATGAGTCACACCTTCTTGACACACATACTGCACAGCTTCTCAGGGATTGGCATTAAGTTTGGATACAGCTTACAAGAGTAACCAAATACCAGCTTATCTGTAACTAGAAGAAAACTATGTAATAATTAGGAAGGCAATCTAGGGATCAACACAAGACCTTAATACTCGAATACCTGAATACCTTAATAATCTAAACCAAGACAAATCATATTAGGAGCTACGCAGAAAAAATGGGGGTAGGGGGGCAGAAGTGTTGCAATTGTTGTAGGAGATCTGAAAGTATTACTGCAGTTATAGCATCTAACCTGTTTTGCCATGCTTTTGCTCCATACAGTTTAAGCGCACCTGATCTGTTTTGGTGAGAAAGAGATGCTCTTTGGGCTATTTCAAGTCATTATAATCACTCCCTTCCCAAACCAAGAAGGAAGGGGAACTTTGACTCATGCCACACAGCCGTATTACAGCATAACTTTTTGTCAGACGCAAAGAGGACTTAAAGGCTAGCAACACCGTCACATGGATTTACCATTTAAAAGCAAAAATTCACCTGGTGCATATGGCATGCTCTTACTACTGCAACAATAATATTCCCCCCATCCTGTTTCCAGGATGTACTGAACAAAGCCAAAGAAATTTCATATGCCTACTAGTAAACCCTTTTCCATTCTTGTAGGATAGTTTCAGACTGCTATGAACCATGCCCTCAAAATAGGGTTAACAAATATTGCCAAAACTGCAGCATCGTTAACTCCTTAATACTGCAAATCATGCTGAGTATATAATATAAAAATATTTCTAAAGTATTAGATGTAATCAGTCACCAAGAAGCAGCTGATCTTGCAAAAAGCAAAGATTTTTCTTTTTTTTAAACAGAGAAACATTAGATACAGCCTGAGCAGCAGAGAATGTTCTCCTAGTAAGCACTGCAGTGGTAAGAAGGCGATTGACCCAGATGTGTCTCACTTAGTACTTTAGCAAGCAAGCCTCCATGGAATAACAAAAATGTTAGATTTTGCCAACTGCATTTAATAAGATTTAATGCTCTGAGAAAATTATTATGGGAATTTTGCTTTCTAAGTACTAAAGCCTTGCAAAGAAGGGGAAGTCTTACAGATAAGGAAAATAGAAAGATCAACTCTGAATAGAAGAACTACATGCAAATTATAGGACTCATTTTCAGTGTGACTGAAAATAAGTGCTATAATCACACAGCTTAAACACATGTGGTAAAATGGACATCTTTCCAAGTAACCAAACCAAACACTTCTCCACTGAAACCACCTGCTTTCAACCGTCCCTCTTCAGAAAAAATAAATCTCAAAGCATGCCCCAAAGCTTTGACTGAAAAGTCAACACCCATGGGACCAGCTGCACAAGTACTTGTCAATTCCACTAAATTGAATGCTATTTTTGTGCAATACCAAGCAATGTACAATTCACATAAATTTTGTGTGATACAAATCAATGACGATACTATTTCTTGGATTTATTTCAGTGTCTCATCTACAAAAAAAACCCCCACTAGATTCTGTTTCCGTAAGTACAACAGTCTAACTGGATGTTACCCTATTTTGAGAGGTTTTTTTGCTAGACTTTAAGTCCAAAGATTGACAGCTTTCTCTGAAAAATATGCCCTTTAGGGCATATAGGGAAATTACTTAAGCTTCCTGGAACAAACAACCAACCAACAAAAAAACCGCCTTATTTTGTGTGTGCCAAGTACAAAGTAGATGCATACTAAAAAAGTTACAATTTGCTGCTTGTTAAGAGAAGCCATGGTCCACAAATCGTCTCAAGTGAAACATCCTTGCTTCGAACTTACAACCAACAAAACCCTGTCATGTTCAGAGAAGTGAACAGATACATCAGTTACTCTGAATCAGATGACCTTCACAATTTCTCTCACCTAATCAAGCATAAAAACAGAAAACGAGATTAAGTACAGTGAAGCTGAACTTTGCTACAATTCCACAGGCTCTGTGGAACAAAGGTTTATAAAAGCCAGGGTCTCTAAAAAGCACTCTGAGAGACTGCTGTTCCATTTTCAAAGACTTTGGGTCTTCTGCACAAAGCAGGAATGCAGTAGGGATGCATTTTGAAGAGAAAAGCCATGTAAATGAAAAAAAAAATACACAAACCTGAATATTTCATACTTAGACAAGCTCCTGAGAAACAGCATCTATAGAAGCACGTGAGGAAACAAACACATAAGTCTTCTTTCAATTCAGGGTAACACAATAACGATGAGAGGCGCAATCTCTCGCACATCATGTGCAGCGAAGAGACTGAAGAACAGATTTTGACTTTGAACTTCCCTGGTGGTGAGTATTCTCATCTGAAGCCTCATTTGACCTCACTGGATAGTCTGGTCCTTTGAGACTTAAGGCAGGTTAAAATAAACAAACAAAAAGCTGAATGAACAAAAACCAAAAAGTCACATCAGTGGTATTAAGATGGGGATTTACTATTAAAACCAGGCTGCCCAGCAAGGCTGAGCGATCTCCAGTCTCAGAGATATACAAAACTCAGACGGACAAGTTTCTGAGAAACCTGCTTTAACTTTAAAGTTAATCTTGCTTGGAGCAAGAGTCTGGACTAAGCAGCCTCCAGAGTTCCCTTACAAACTAAGTTTTCCTGTAATTCTGAAGGAATTCCCTGTGAGAAGTCCCCAAGCCCACCTCACAATCCTGGAAAGAAAAAGAGAAATTTCCAACATGGGTATCATGGCCTTACAACAAATGAACACATATAAACTAATTGTGTACTAAATTCAGTATATTGACTTTAAAAATGAATACAGAATAAGGTAAAATTTAGTTATGTTGACATATCTGCTGAATGTCAGGCTAATAAAATCTGCCTACAACCATATATTAAGTGGTATATCAATTTTCTGGAAAACAAAACTAAAAAAGAAAGCTAAGACAATAGCTTTTCCAAAGGAAAGTGGAAATATTCCTGAGTCACAATGAAGTAGCTCTGCTTTCTGAAAAGATCCAGACAATAATTAGTTTCTTAAGAACAGTTCACAACCCTCCAGAAGGGTCTTGTGTCAACAACTAACAGCTTTGCAGGATGCAAAACTATCACCTGGTAGCAGATCCCTTCCTGCTGCAGGACTAGAGACTCTGAGAAGACCACATCATACACATCTCATAGGCCAACAAGTATGGTACTGACCTGCCTTGCTTCCTTCATTTCAGATAAAGTTTTGGCATGTTCTTAACACCCAAGAGGTAGCAAATGATGGTGATTCATCCACCACACCATTCATCCCCCAGTGTGTGACTCCCAAGTGCTGCACCTGACTCCAGCAGCTGAAGGGAGTCCACCCTCATTGCAAATGAGGCTGAGACTGATTTTTAAGGACATTCCCCACAATTACAAGTACACACTGAAGACCTTTACTGGGACTCTAGTCATCCTCTTTCCATATTTCCCCCACCTACAGAGAAAATTAGGGGAACTTGCACAAGTGATCCTCCACGGGATCCTGTCCCTTGGATCAGTGGCCTGTTCACTCCTGGGCATCCACAGCCACAGATGGGCAGCGCTGGCTTCACACCCCACTACTGTGACACCCCAATCATGTCAGAAACTTTTTAGTCTTGCAATGTACCTACAAGACAGGAGGTGCTTTCACCCCCATTTGGATGTTGGAAACCAGAACCAGCATTTGTCACAATTACCTGCGCGGTCTTTAAGCAGAACCGAGACTCGAGTCCTGCGCCCATATCCTAAACTCATCCTCTTTTCTCAGTTTGTCCATCCTTCTTGCCATCTCTCTACCCTCGCTCCCAGACATGGACTGACAGAGGAATTCCCCAGGAAGAGGTTGCTTTCCCTGGAAAACTTCATAGGGTTGAGAAGGAAAGATAGGCATTTGAGACCTCTCCTTTGGTTTCTTTTTCTCCCCTCTGCTGACTGTAGACACAAAAAAGGATACCCTCCCATCTCCCTAGGCTCAACTTCACTCACGATTTCTCTACCTCCTCCCCCCAACAGCTCAGGGGGACATGGAATGGGGTTGTGGTCAGTTCATCACATGTTGTCTCTGCTGCTCCTTCCTCCTCAGGGGAGGACTCCTCACACTCTTCCCCTGCTCCAGCCTGGGGTTCCTCCCACAGGAGACAGTCCTCCATGAACCTCTCCAACATGAGTCTTTCCCACAGGCTGCAGTCCTTCCCAAGCTGCTCCAGCACGGGTCCCTTCCACAGGGTGAAGTCCCTCAAGAACAGCCTGCTCCAGTTCAGGCTTCCCATGGGGTCACAGCCTCCTTCAGGTGCATCCACCCGCTCTGGCGTAGAGTCCTCCATGGGCTGCAGATGTATCTCTGCTCCAGCACTGACCTCCATGGCTGCACAGGGACAGCTGCCACCTCACCATGGGCTGCAGGGGAAGCTCTGCTTCAGCACCTCCACTCCCTCCTTTCTTCACTGACCTCGCTGTCTGCAGAGTTGTTTCTCTCACATCCCACTTCTCTCTCCACTGGAGGATTCCAGCAGGTTTTTGGTTTTTTTCCCTCTTAAATACGTTACCACAGTGGTGCTGCCACCGTCACTGACTGGCTCAGCCTTGGCCAGAGGTGGGTCCGAATCAAAGCCAGGGAAGCTTCCAGCAACTTCTCACAGGAGCCACCCCTGTGGCTGTCCCCCCCACCCAGTACCAAAACCCTGCCACAGAGACCCAGTACAGGCTGGCACAGTGAACATGGCCACAAGACGTGGCAGTCAAGAGAGGAAAAGCAAGCCTTGGCAGCTTCTAACAAAAGCAGCCCTGCTCCCTTATTTCTCAGTAATCAAATACAGATTAAAACCCCGTTTTAAACTTGGCAAGTTACACAAATAGCCTTGCCATGGTCTCATACTCACCACCATGACTTGACACAAAGCACTCCCCGGTTCTGCAGTTTAAAACAGACATCCCCTCTCTTGTACAATAATCAGCTGCTTCCTAAATCCACCCCTCCTCATGCAGACCAGGATGCACGTAAAGACCAAAAGTTACTCAAACTGATTAATCCCTCCATGCTTTCCATCTGGCTAGCCTTACCTTTTTTAAATCTTTCATACATTCCTCTTAAGCAGCATGCCTGTTGGTATTACCCCTAGTAGCAAGAAACACTACTGAGAAGCAGAGCACTCATTCTCACAGGTTGATAATTTAATTAGCAATACTAATTAAAGATTAGTAAGAGGATCCACCCTTTAGTTAAAAGATCCACCCTTTACATACCTGTTTCATTTAAATTCGACATTTCAAAAGCAAAAACTTTGGAAGGTTAGATGCCAGTCCATCTACCCAGTGCTCTTTCTCTGGTCCTCTGCAACAGTCACACATACCAGAAGCAGAAAACAGAACTGGAAATGTGAATTCAAGCAGCAGAATAAGGAAGCAATTTTCGCTTGTCCCTATTCCACAAAACATGCTTTCAGTTTTGCAATGGACTGTAGCTGCACTATTAACAGCAAATAATATCTCCACTGTTTCATTATATCTTAACAGAAACAAGATTCCTATAGAAAGCTTTGACTAAAGGAATTTAAGAAATAAGGCATTTTAGATTAACCCTCCTATACTAACAACTAGGGAACGTCAAATTGCATAATGTGAAAGAAACTATGCTTATTCCCTACCTCAAATAGGGATCAGGAGAAATTATGTATCTGGTATGTACATAAAATGCAATGAATTGAAAATTAAAACCCACTGCAACTCAGGAACAGCAGGATGGCTCTCTGCAACAACAAATTCTCTTCAGCAGTGGTTCTAATCGCCATAATCACTGCATGAGCAAAACCTGAACAAAATACCTTCTGTGCAAAATGCAGGAATAGATTTAGTGGGTACATCTGCTGTGGTGAGAAATACATCTGCAAATAAAAGGATACACTGCAAATTTACACAGGGACAGAACACACACACCCCTGTAACAATATACTGCATTTATAAGCGAACGTACACAAAAAGAGTACAACTTCTGCCTTTGTGTTAAAACACGTTCAATTTTCCTCAGTAGGATAATGTTATCCGACAGAGTTCCTGCCTGACCTGCAACCAAGTAATAAGAAAATTTGAAAAACTACACACACCTGTGCTTTTCTTCAGAAGGAGCCACAATTCAGCAATATCTTTGTAGAGCAAGGAGATCAAGCTTAAGGTCATGATGCTTGTAATCGATTTAGTGCAAAATAGTTCCGCAGACAGTGACCTATTTATCTGTAAGCCCGTCTTCAGTGCAAAACGAGAGCACAAAACTCCATCTTTCAGTCAAAGCCAAGCCACCAGGGACACAATACCTTTCTTCAAATTACATGCAGAGCAAACTGTGCCTGTCAGCAGGCTCAGAGGTCCTCCGAAGGGCTCCCTGGTTGCTGGTTACTACTTCTTGTCTTCCTGAATAAAGTGCTGGCATGCATTAGGTGCAAGCTGTTCGCTTTAGATATGAACACATGCACTGCTTAAATATTATCAGAGTAAGAATGCATTAAAAAATTAATCCCAAATGTGTCTTGTCAATAACCCCTCTTTAAGAGCACTAGTTTTAACAAATGATGATTCAGTAAATCCATCACCATCATCTTTTTCTATCACCCTTCCCTTCTCCACACAGGGAATTAACTGTCCAAGGGTCAGATGGCCTTTTCCAATGAACCTTTGATTGTAAAGTTCCTCAGAAATACATCCAGCATTTCCTATCTCTGAGGGAATTCTCACCCATGCGTCTTTGGTGGATCAAAACTGGGATGTTCGCCTTGGTGGTAAACCCATCAAGAACCTGTTCCCTATGAAGGAGCCTCCAAAGCTGCAAAAAACTGCCAAAAGAACATGTATTGCCTGTTACAAAGTCACGTTAGTAAAAGATGCATGAATCTTATTCATAAGGAAATGGGAAATAAGGAAACAGATAACAAAATAAACTATAACCAAAATATTCCATGTGATCTTTCAGACACAAATGCTCAGCCACTGTGCTTTACTTGATCCTTTAAAGTAATTGTCCAGTGATGGACTACCTGTTAATTAATACACTTGAGATTAGCTACTGGCAACCCAGACTAATACAAAGAGTGAACCAATGAGCAGGAGTGACAGCAACAACCACATGAAAACAAAGGGATTGTTTTTCCTCACTTCACGGTGTTATAAGAGCCCTTTCCTAACAAGAGGGGTCAAGGAGAGAGGACAGTGAGGATAAAAAGCTTGGATTGATGGTTACATCTGTTCACAAAATCCCATTTGCAGATGGGGAAAAGCTTCATTTCTGCTTCAGTACTCCTGGCCATCAACCAATCCCATAAAAACAAACCCAAACAAATGCAGGTCACCCACAGACCACACTAGAGGTTATTTTCTGAACTGCCCCACATCTGTGTTCTCACCAGTCATCTGCCACAGGGCAGGAACTGTTGACAGTCCCAAACCAGTGAGATGTATTAATAACAAATCTACCATCTATACAAGTAGCTCTATTCAGTGCACGGTGTTAAAGTGTGTCCTGAATAATGTAATTAAGGTAACTTATTTTAAATGCTGCTGTTTCATTTTGGGGCCCGTTACATTTTGTACTATGTCAAAACATGAGAGTTTCTTAAGCACTATCAGATGTGTTTAATTAAAGGTAGACTTAAATAATACTCCTTAGAAATGTTGTACTTAACTGTTCTATATATTACAAGGTCATTCCGAGAATATTTGATTTTGAGGAGAGTTCAAAATTAGTGAATGGTTCTCTACATTGCTCCCACATGTCATGTAAATATTCACTTGTGAAAGTTGAGACAGAGTAAGTGACCTGTCTTGGATCAGGTAACAGCATCTGTTGCAACCTCAGAAACAGGATCTACGGCTTGGCTCTAAGCCTGTACTCCCTCCTTTCTAGGACTGTCACCTAACTAGCTCTGCGGAGATGGCTGCTCCTAGATCGGTATCTTGACTTGTAGTCCTTAGACAGAGATCACAATTCACAGCATTTTATTTCTAGCTGTGGTACTACAATGTGGCTCCAGGAAGAACAGCCTTAGAGCAGCTAGAAATCCTACTACATATGATATATTATACACAAGTATACACAGTGATACTCATTTCTTTCTTAACAGCACCAAGCCAGTCCCAAACATTTGCTAGTGAGACCCCTCAGCAACATGCTTGGCTGACCAGATATGACTGTTAATCGTAACAGGGGTTTGCTGTCACCTGCAACACACCTTGTGGAAAACCTAACTCTTGTTATCCGAAGTTTATGCAGTGATACAGGAGTGCTTTCCAAACATGCAGAGAGAGAGAGAAGCAGCTTTATGGCTTTCCTTCAGACATTAAAACCAACTGAAAGAGGTGATACCTTTCTGAGAAGGGTGTATCACCCTCACCCATTCAGTAAGATACAGGAACCTAGTATTTTGCCAAGCTGGCTACTTCCTGAAGAAAAAAAAAAAAAAAAAGGGAAACAAAAACCCAAGAATGTAAAAGGGAAAAAGAACCACCTGCAGCATGTTGGCTGTGCTTGCTCTCACTGTCAAGACAGAGAAGAAGTATAACTCCACGTATTAATCAACACTGCCTGTTCCAGAGCCCCTTCGTGTTGTAACATACAACCACCTCTCCACAGGCTCCTGTCCTCAGATTTTGGAGCAGAGGAAGCAGTGGGGAAAGTCATTCAGGTGAAAACCGAGTACTAGTTTAAAAATAACCTTATTTCTGGGACTAGTGCAACATATACATATAATATCTACCCTCCAGGTCCGTACCCCGCCTCCTCCTAGCCTTCAAATCTCCTAAATCCACAGGTATGTGTTTCGACCACTATAAATCTAATAATGACCATGGCTAAGAGCACCAAAAATGTAGCACTGTTTGTTTCAATCCTACTATCCTTCAATATTAACCACTAGACATACCTCCACCTCCCACTTTCAGAATCCAGAGCATCCTTAGACTGAACAACACCTGTGAAGAAACAGTACAGAGAGCTCAGCCTGTGCTGCACAGGAGACCCAGAGCCTGCTCCTGCTGTGCTGGAGGGACAGAAGCCCCCACAGAGTATCTCTGCAGAAAGTGGCCACATCTACCTGGCTACAGGGTATTTCAAGCAAAGGTGATTTTTTTTTTCCTAGTAGTTCCATTCTGCACAGAAATCTTAAAATTTCATTGGGCTACAGTCACTACAGGGTCACGTGAAGCAGAGTATGAAACACCCTCCTGGGAAAAGAGGGCTCCTACAAATAACCAAATGCACTTTTATTTTAGCACTCTTGTCTTCCCTTCTCTGTTCTGTGGCAGAAACATTTGCTCCATGGTTATAATACCTGGTATCATTGCTGTGCGCTTCAGAGAACAGCAGCAACAGAGAACAAACAAGTCAAAGCACAAAACCCTTCCCTGGCCTTCACGATCCAGCTTGAAACACATTTGGAGAAGAAAACTGCAATATGGGGGCATGCATGTTAGCAAAAAAACTTAGGGGCATATTTAAGCTCTACTAAAACACACAGGACCAATGCCCCTCCTGAGAAAATCTACGTGGGTAACTTGTATATTATAAACACAAGGAAATCCATTTCAACTCTATTCATGCTCTGCGCTCAGGTTAAGCTCTCCCTGCCAGCTCAGCATGGGCTGTGAGTGACATACTCCAGCCCACAGAGCAGAGGAAAATGCTGTGGGAGAAGCTGTTAAAGGAGGCATGAAAAATCAATTGAGGGCAAGAAGCTGTGTCATCTTAGTTTCATGAAACCCAGATTATAGAAAATGACTGTGGCTTAAGTATACAAGATACTGTACCTGCGTAATAAAGCATGTGCGAGCTTGCAGCATGAGGGTGGCAACATTCCTGGTAAAGGATATTAAAGTTTAATAAGTTCAACACTAAAGTATAACTATTAAATGTATTTTTCCTTCAGGGATGCGGTATTTAGCAAAAAGTACATCAATAAAATAATGTAGCACTTTGTGGGATTCAGCATGACAAAAGCTATCCTTATAGGAGCACCTTTAGCATAATGTAAATGTGTACTCTCTCTAAAAAAAACTAGCAAAATATGGCTAACTCATACCCATAACCACAGAATTTATAATTGGGTGAAGTTTTGAAGACATTGAACAATTTGATGCATCATCTGTTGCCATCTAGTTTAGCGTACTAGACTATTTAAAATCCCTATTCATTTTCTCCTTCTAATCCTTCTTATGTAAAAAAGGTTTAATTCTTTTTAAGTCATCAAGCATTGCCAATTCTGTCTGGTTTACATCAAAAGATTCCAAAGCAGCGAAAATGAGTTTATATACACATTATACATCCATTTGTACACACATGTGTTTGTATAAATCCATTATGCAAAGCAGCTTGTTAAATCTCCAACTAACCCATTTCGGCAGTTTTCAACTCGGACGCTAAGTCACCAAAAAAGGTCCCTGTATCACATCCAAACCTATATTTAAGCAAGCACAAGCAAGCAATCAAATACCAACAGTTGCTGGAGCACTTCAAAGTGAAGGATGCTCTTCAATTAATAGGATGAACCCTGCAATCTTTCAAAAAGATATTGCCAGCAAGAAACATCAGGAAAGCTACTGAGGAGTTACAACTTAAAGTATACTTTGCACTGTAAGACAATAATAAACTTCAAAGCTTTGAAGATTACATGCCCCTTACAACCTATCCAGAAAGCAAAACAAAAAGACAACTTCAGTAATTTTTAAGGAAGCGTAACACCCCATCGGTGAGGGCACTTTTCCAGCCTCGTGACTACACTTAAGTTTCTCCCCAAATCCATGACAGAAGCATGGCCACTGAGTGCAGTTATCACACATCTTTTTCAATTTCTAATTTCAAAATGATATCTTTTTGGTGTTCTGTGAACTAAATTTCCATCATTTCATATTTTTCTACTTACATGTCCTTTCTAAACACGCTCCCACAAGTATTCAAACATAGGCCTCTCCTTCACCATGCTGCAGGGTGTACCAAGGCTTCTCGTTTCAAAGAGACACAAAAACCAGACTTTTCTTCAGGTCAGATTTAATCCTGCAGAATTTAGTGGTAAAACACTTTATCCTGCAGAATTTGGTGATAGTTCTGTCTGTCTACAGCTGCAAAAGCCAACAAAGAAACGGATGTGACCTTTTTAACTTCACAAGCAGCAGTACTCTGTACAGCAGAGCCTGCAACCTGATGTGGCCACTCAGACCGCACTGGGGTGAGGAAAAGCGGAGTCCTGGCTTGGCACTGAAGATGTCTGCAGAAGTATTCAAAATTCAGTAGATGGGAGACTGCAGTCCAGTAAGAATTGAAAACTGTAATTAAAGGTGGAAATCACTGACAAGAGATTGAAGGTAGGACTGAAATTCAGGAAAATCAAGAGGATGAGATCCATTTTTATAGCAGCGGTGAGATTAAAGGAGAAAGTGGAGGAGATAAGAAAAAGAAATGGATGTTGAATTTAGTGGCAACAGAAAGGATAACCCAACAGTGTGTAAAGAGAACAGAAGCACATGATGAAAGCAGTACAGGAATTGAACTCAGGAAAGGAAAACCAGGTTTATTTTGTATTCAGAAACAATATATATTAAGAACATTACTCCAGAGAGCAAGGAAAACCAACACAGGCCACTAAAACAAATGAAGCATTGTGTCACAATCACAACTATATTTGTAGTCAAAATACAAATTAAAACTTTGTCAGCAATAGCAAACCTTTTTTTGTGACTCTCAAAATACCCAGACTCAAAATGTGGGATTCCCCTTTACATTGGGGGGATAACTACCAGTCATGTCAACAGGCCACTAAAACAAATGAAGCATTGTGTCACAATCACAACTATATTTGTAGTCAAAATACAAATTAAAACTTTGTCAGCAATAGCAAACCTTTTTTTGTGACTCTAAAAATACCCAGACTCTTTTTTTTTTTTTTTCCCAGATTAACAGGATACTCAGGAAGGAGAAAAGCTTTCAGGTCAAAAGTTGTGGGAGAATTGGTTCCAACACAAATATCAGATGCTCCTGTAACACTGATGAACACAGATAAAAGCTGCAAAAGTATTTATTACAGAGGAAGGAAAGGAAAAGAACATTTGCAGGAATCATCATTCCCAAAAATCCTGAAAGAGCAAACAGGACAGAGAGAAGAGAAACCTGCTTTTGATCCGAGATAAAATTAAGAGACAGAAAACATTAATTCCATCACATCTCTAAAATAATCAGTTTGGGTGTTTTTGGACAAGTTAGTTTTGGTATTTTAGTACTGGAGGATCATTCATAGCTCCCAATGGAATAAAAAAAATCTGGTTATTAGATCATCTCAGTTACCTGTCATTTTACATTGGTGAGTACAGGCAAAATTCTTAAGCTGCCCACCAACCTTAAGTCTTTCTTACCCTGCATAAATCTTTAAGGTTTACTGTGAGGTTACACTCGAAAATGGTTAAACCCACATAACAAACAGATCGGATAAAAAAATGCCACCATCTTCTTAACAACTTCCTACTTTTCAAGTGAGTTTTGATTTTAACTCATGATCTGGAACTTTTGGGGCCAAGGTAAGCATGCTGCAGCAAGCTGCCAGTGGACGTGGAACCCACCAAGTCCCCCCTTATGGGAAAAGTGTGAAAAAATGCAAGCAAATGCTTTGAGCAATCCTCAAAGGTCACCATTCCCAAAACAGTATCTCAACTGCTGCCATTGCCAATCCTTTCACCCTCCTGGGCTTCAACAAGCTCCACAGTTCCCTCAAGAAAAGAGGAGAGTTAACACCAGCAAAGAGTAACCAAAGCTCATTTTCCACTGATTGAAAAGAGCAGAAAACACACCTAGACTAGCTGCTTCTAAAGAGCCAACCTGGAGAACTGCTTCAGGTTCTTGACAGAAATTCACTTCCTTCCAAGAAAGAAAATCTCACTGCAATGAGGGAACAAGATACCTTATCTCTTGTGCTTAGCAGCGTGACATTCTTGGTTAAATTTAGTCAATGGAGAAAAGACAAAGATCACATTGGTTGCTCTCTGCGGAAAGACATGACATGCAATCACACCTGACCTTTTCACTTTGTAGATGCAGGTTTTTGAAGAAAATGTTATCATATGTTTTTAAAAGGCAGTGATCTCTTGAATAAAACACTGAAAAAAACCCCAATCTAACCCTGCAAAGAGCTGTCATAACATCCATAAACAACCGCAGTGAAGATACACAGCAGCTGTAACTGTGTCCTGTTTCCAGTCTCCAGGAAGCAAACAGGAAATCTATACCCTCACCTGATTGAAAAAGCAGCCAGTCCCAAAGATTTTAATCAACCTAAAGCAACAGACATTTTTCCTTCTTTTCCAGTTTCCTGGGATGCTTCCTGGCCTGCTCAGGATAGCAGTATGGAGATGAAGCTTTTTAACAGCAGCATTGCCTTCATTTTCCAGGATAAATATTGCTACTTGCCCTATTACTGTATTTACTTTTGGCCTAGGTGTGACAGCGCAGGCAGGGTTGTGGATTCATACAACAGAACCACTCCTCTGCCAAGGGTGGTTTATTAGCATTAGCCTCTGACTTCAGAAGGCAGGGTTTTTTAGCACACCTCAAAAACCTTCATGCTATTTTGAGATAAGCAATAACAAAAATAGAGAGACCAGCCCTGCAAGAAATGTAATTATGTTGACCTTTATCTTATAGTGAGGAAAGACCTGTAAAAATTTGTCAACCCATCATATCTCTTAATCTCCACCGATTAGGATTTTGTAGTTAACAGAAAGCCAGGCTTGCCGAATTCCCCCCTTTTGTAGATCTGGGGTAACACCTCAACCCCCAAAAGCTTTTGAAACAGTTTTGTGTTACTTCTCCTTTCCATAAGAAGAAAGAAGATGTAAAGAAGGATGAAACGAGGGCCAAAGAGCAAATTCCACTTGTTCTGACACATGCAGCAGCTGAACTAACGCCCATGAATCTCACAGGAGTAAGAGACAACCCACACGCAACCTCCAGTCATTCCTTCTGCTCTTCCTCTTGTTGCCTCTGCAAAAAATGCATTTAGTTTCCACCAGCTCCTGTCTTACCAAGCGTGTACGTGATTAGTTGAACATAATTTTAACTTAGCCCTTACCCTTGTAGTTGCATTAAGAGAAAAGCACAGAGCAAGAGGATCAAAGTGAGGGCACTCTCTGTAGTTCCCTGTGCTATGGTGGCAGCAACTAAGGCCTCTTCAATTAAGGTCTCATCCTGCAGCCAGTCTTCAAAGTACTTAACAGGGTTTTTTTTTAACAGGACAGATTCTAAGCCCTTGGCCAAAAGCCTCCCATCTCCCCTTACTCAAACACAGAACATCCTGTAACTGGTGCTCTTTTGATCCCCATGCTACAGGAGTTTAGCCAGTGCTAAACACACATACACACCTTTTCAGGACACCAAACACACAATACCGAGGGTAACAAATACAGATCAAATCAACGGATCAGCAAAGAACTAAAGATACTACTCAGACAAAAAGAACAGCAGCAAAGTAACTTGAAAAGTATTCCCACTCCCCAGTGAGGGTTTTTTTGCTGCACTACATTTTGGAAGGAAACTTCCAGGGCAAGAAATGGGATTTTTTTTGTTGAAGAAGTATCTCGTACAGACTTCTTCAGAGCACTTGGGGAAGTAAGGTGTAAGGGGCCTCCAAATATTTCATTTTTTTTTCATCTCCCTAGTTTATTAGCTAATGAAGGAAGCAGCAGCTCACCTACAAATAAGTAAGAGCACATTAGCCTCCACAAACCAACAACAAAGCCCCATTACTTCATTGAGCTCATTTCATATTTTCTTCTGCAGGCAAGAAGGAAGAAGCTCTCACTGTACCTGAGTGGAAGGAAAAGACTTGCAGCTCTACCACCAGCTTGCCCAAAAAAGCAGCCTGCATCCATCTATCTCCTCCTGGCAGCTGACAGGTATTCAGCTTCAGCCAGCCCAGCTGGGGCGGATTCACAAGCATTTAAAGATTCACAGGTGCAGCCACCAGCAGTTAGCTGACAAAGAGCTTGTGCAAATACTCCTTTTGCAAGCAGGTCTCTAGATCAAGTGCAGTGCTATAAACCAGCAACCCAGGTTTCTCCTGAACACTAAGAAATTGACTCAGACATAATGTGAGTCTGCTTCCCTCTGTAGCAGCAATTCCAATGAAGTTACTGCCTCCCATGCAACAGTAGAGATTAGGAGCTAATCACTCTATTTCTGGTGTGCTCCACAATTTGGCAAACTGTAACCCAAGGGCTACTTTGCTACTTTTTCTCTGTTCTTATATTGTTGTTTTCTACCATATTGCCTCCCCTCACTTGCTTAACTGTGGGTATTGTGCTCTAAAACGTCTTCTGTCTCTGAAGCACTGATGCTGTTTGCAGGTTCCAACAGCAACCTCTGTTTTTTCCTTTCTAAAATAAACATAGCCACATAAAGGAAATTGTTTTAAAAAATTTAAACTATTCAAGAGTGAACAAGCCCATTGTTTGGAGAGGAGACTTCAGGGCAGCAGTGCACTACCGCAACTGTGTTGCAGAGCATCCGTAAAAATCCTGTGGAGCACAAAGGTTCGAGGTTGGCGTCTGTTGAGGCAAGGAGAGAGGGGGACAGAGCATTCTCATTGTTCAAGTGTAAACAATAATAATAATAATAGGCTTTCATAATTGAGAGAAGGAAGCAATCTAATGTGGAAAACAGTTGTTATTATTCTGTTTATGACTCCTTGTTCCCAAAAAATAGGCCGGGTCACTCTGTAACACTGAAGGGGGCTAAACTGAAGTGACCTGAAATTGAGCGAATGGCTGAAAACCCATCTGATAAGATGGGCTTGGGAATACCTTTTCTCTTTTTTATACTAGAAGCACGCCAGAGTGGAAAATACTGGGTGGAGGATCCATAACTCTTGTGACTGTAAGAGCTTTATCCTCTAACCCCCCACAGATTCCAGTGGTTTAGGCAGTAAATTGGATTCACTGCCAAACAGTGGCTTAGGCACCTTCAGGGAGACAGCTGATACCTGTCATATCGCCCAAGGGTACGATCCCCAAAACAATCTCCTAACACCTCAAAACTTGAAGTTTCATTAGAAATTTTTCCAACACAGCTGAAGTTCTCTGCATGCAATCTGATCTATATTTAAGAGACAATTTAATATAGAAAGAAATTCCAAGAGCAGGGCCAAAACCCCAGGGTTACTCCTTCAGCAAGGAAATCGGCTTTGTTCAGAGCCATAGAGGCAACTCATATGTTCTTAAGCTCTAACATTAAAGGTGGGTATCATCAAACCTCTTCTAACGCTTTCAGTGAAAATGGCAGCAGAGGTTGGTGTTGTGCTGAAATGTGCATGCATGTCACTCGCACTTGAAGCATGCTAACCAGACCAGTAACCCTCATGGGATGTAAACAGAGGATGTCCTCGCTTAAGGACATCACTGCCATTTAGGGTGGCAAATCTGGCATTCTCAGAGGGATATTTCTGGCCACTGCAAAAACTGTGCTCACAAAGCAGTGGCACCTACGGAGACAAAGGACCAAGTGAGGACTCTGAGGGTCCCACTTTTTGGCTGATGTGCCCAACTTCCATTTTCTTAATTCTGTGTCTTTGAGCCTTAGTGGCTCATATGTTGCTTAAGCAGCACTGTAGAGCCTGTCACCTGAGCCAAAGCAGCTCCTTTCTCAAACCGCAAAAAATACTAGTCCCTTTGTTTAACAACATAAATCTTAAAATTCCAGTCACACACAGAAAAAAAATAGCAATCTTTCCTCAGGCTACCTTAAATACACATTTTGTCTTGCTGCTTGAGCTGAAAGATTACTAAATATATATTTTATTTCTCTGATGCCTTTTCTGCCCTAGGGCATTCTGTTGTGTCTACAAAGTGTTTCATCTGCGAAGCATTACAGGATTTCGTCACAAGCAAGATACATTCTTCATTCAGTCAAAGGAGGTATCCTTTCATGAAATGTTAAGTTAGCACTCTTTATCATTATTCAGCACATGCATCTGGAGACTGTCATATCTTACCCGATTCAAGTAAAAAAGAACATGTTTCTCTAAGCAAAGCATAAAATGCTTTCATTTTACTGACATCAGAGAATTTTGCTTCTCAACTTTGAAATAACTCCTAATTAAACAGGAAAACACTAAAAAAACTCAGTAGCTTGATTCTTTTTATTCAAGGAATCTATCCCTAAAGTAACTCTATAAAGTCACATGACAACATCTGCAAAATTTATTATTACAACTTACCTTGCAGACAAAGAACATAATTTTCAATAGCTGGAAGTCAGAAAAAATCAGAGAAGGAACCAAGGTCAAATATTATCAAACAAAAGGGGAAAAGTTTACACTGAAGATGGTAGTAGACACCACCTGTACTTGCACCTGGAGTCCTTCAGTCTTTGATGACTATGGTGGTAGAGGACACTGAGATAGCAAAACATTATCTGTGCCCCACATGCACAGTCCTGTTAATACGTCTGAACACACTAGTGGAGTCCTAGAGGTTTAGATGGTAGAAGCTAGAGAGTTTGAAAGTGAGTTGGAAGAGATCTGTGTGGTTTGGGGCTCATAAGAAGGACATATTTTGAGTTTCTGTTCCAGAAACCCAGCTATGACATGCAGTATTGAAAAGGTAAAGCTTCTCTAATAAAAAAGGAGAGAAGCAGTATCCAGAACTCTTCGTTTAACAAAGTAGCTCCCTTTAAAAACAACTGACCTACTGAGCCCTATCCATTTTCTCATATACCCCTTTTGAATATACCAAGATGGTAAGAATTAAATAGGTGTTTACCTAAAACAGAGAAGGTACTTATTTTTTAACCATGAAGGCTTAGGAATTAAAGAGTGATTCTTCTCTGCAGACTCACTGCGTGAAACAAGTTGCTTGTGTTTCATGAAAGCTTATGACTTTCACCTAGAAGAAGAAGGCAAAACAAGATTGCATCTTTCCTTCAAACAAAAGCCTGCAAAGCAAGCAGCTCCTTCCCCAAAATCCAAAGGACAAATATAAACGAGTTCCTCAACGAGGCCTCTGACATAGTCACATAAACTATATGTCACATACTGTGGAGACTTCTAAAGTGATTTCTCAGAGAGGTGTATCAAAAGATGGAATCATTCTGAGAATTACTCACAACTAATGCAACTAAGCAACTATGTTAAGATTGTCCATCTGAAACTCGTAATGATTTCAGAATACAGCCCCATCCAGATTATGATTACTGTAAGTAATTCACAAATCACAAGAGTTATTGTAATACAGGACAACTCTTAAGATAAATTGTCATCAGAATTCTACTAGTCACAATTCTTAAAAGTATACTCTTGAATAACCACTTACATCTGAAATTATAGGATCATCCTCTTCCAACTGCCCCACCAACTGCTATGTGTTTTTGAAGTGGACAAAACTCCTTACTAAAAGGCAAGCACAAGCTACTCCCACTGAGCCCTTCAAGGTGCTTCTCTAACTTAGTCCCTGGACTCACTTTTTTGTGGCCTTTACTTTACAAAAGTTCCAAAATTTAACAGAAACTTTGAAATGAGAAATAAATGAAAGTCTGATTAAAATAATTAGATGAGGATGAGTCTCACTGCATGCAGATGGAAGTACAGGCAGAAAAATCTCACATTTTTTCCACCTGGGGATAAGAAGGGATAGGAAGAAGAAGCCACTACAGAAGATTCCCGCAAGGTCCACCAGAGTTCTTTGGCATCACTCCAAAAGGAAAGAATGAACATATTCAACAGCGCAGTCAATCACCCCAAATTGTGTGATAGTTGACAAACTCACCATCAATTACACCAAAGATTGCAAACAGATACTAAAGAAGAGTAAGTTAATGTCAAAACTAAGACTATCAGCAGCCCTTGTCCACTATTTTCAGAAAAAAAAACACCAACCAGCAAGACTGAGGAAGGTTTCATGACACACTTGAGTCAAAGTGCAAGAAAGAGAAGTTGTGTGTGAGGTTGGATTAACTGCTGACTAAAGCATAATATCTTTGTTTTGTTTTGTTTTGTTTTAAATCATGGAGCAAGAAATGAAACTTATAAAAGTTGCACTGATCTTCCCTTCCTGCTTTGGAAGAAGACGTAGTGGCTCTGAAATAAGATAAAAAAGTACATAAATACAAGAACTAGTTTCAGTCAGGAAGTGCTGGAAAATTACAATAAAATTTAATCATTTTAACTCAGCGTTCTTTACCATGAGGCCATGTATGTTCAACCTTTTCAGGTTAGCTTAACCTTTGGGGTTAATTTGAAGATCATGTGGGATTTGTTAAACACTACAAGCACACATAGTAAAAGGAAGTAGTGCAGGCCATCTTATTAAGCATGACTTCAGTACAGCTAAACAGATTGCAACAGCACATGAGATTGGAAACTTATTCATAGAACAATGAAGAAGATAAAGGGAGTAAATAAAGTTACATCCTGGCTCCAGGACTGGTTCTGCCCAAAGAGTAAATACCTTCTTGTTGACAATTCTCCATATGGAAAATCAAAAGCATGCTATAAGAACAGCAAGTCATTTTTACTCTAAATTACTGAAGCCAAGTATCTCTGCTTTTTCATCAGGGAAACTGATTTGTAAACTACTGTATTATTTTTTTCCAATGTCCTTTCCTTATAAAGGTGTATATTCTTCAGCAGCCATGAAAGCAGGAAAAATACAACTTCCTACTAAGTCACTGCATACTATGTCATTAATGCCATATATGTTAGTGCCTCTAATCAAATGGGCTTTTAAAATAGCACTAATGGTCAGGAAGACATTTTTTCTCTATTTCAAGAGTCACAGGCATTGTCAGATTTTGTTTTCCGAGGCTTCATTTTACTTATATTGCAGTAACACAACTATTTTTGACATTTTTTTCCTCTATCCATGTGTAACCCTTAATGTCACACAACAACCCTTAGAAAGGGTCTGTTCCTTGTAAGAAGACTCATAGACAGCTTAACTCAGCAAAAAGGGACAAAGAAAATCATAGGCAGAGGTTGGGGAGGTCCAAGGGGCAAGGGAGCAGACTCAAGGAGTCAAAGTCTGTGGATCTATTAGAACAGGAGCCTAGAGGCAAGACCTTAATTCTGTGTGTGTCTCTCCTTAACTGGAAAGATTCTTAAAAGCCCTTGTTTTCTTGGAGGAACTATCATCCAGGGGAATAAAAGTGGTGGCTTGTACATCAGTATCCGAGAGCCTACATATTTTTTCATTACTTTGCACACAGCTGGAGAAATAATGTTTTCCCCCAAAATGAGTAAGGCACCAAAAGTTTTAAAATACTAACTTTTATAACATTGTAATTTAGAATATCATAATTTTATGATGTATAAAAAGGAATTCAAATCACTTATTAAAACAAGAACTGGGAAATAATAAGCAATTTCAGAAATCTTGAGTAGGACTGCTCCCAGAAATCTGCTGATAATATAATCCATTTTAGATATTTCTGCCTTCTATCACAGCATGCATCTGAACGTGATTGTAAAATATACCCCTCAAATCATGCAGTTCCTTCACTTCTACTTTTTAACACAAAGAAGAAAGATTTTAAAATAAAAAAAAACCCTAAATTAAAATTTTCAGAAAAAAAAGCAGCTAAAAAGGAGGCTGGGGTCCCTCAGTTTTAGAGGACAAGTCAATACATACACCTAAGTGAAGGAAGAAAAACATTTGCCAATGTCACTGGATTGGTATCTCTGAACAGTAACAACCTCTTTATCAGAAAACATATACTGAACACCTGTAACAGCAGAAACTGCCAATAAAATTGTGTGATGATGCTCTGAAACTGATTTCTGAGGAAAGAAGCAGCTCATTCTTGATGGACTTACTGGTTCGGAAATTTTCTGGCAGCTGTGATTGTTTTTGCTGATGTGCTCGCTTTTCACTGAGTAACTTGGCTGAGCCCAATAAATCATTTAATTAAAGTATATGACAGATATTAAATGATAACAAGTTGCGAGTGGGGATGCTATTTGAGAGGAAAGAAAGTTCTACAAAAACCTTACATGAAAATTTAGATCCTAAAATATCTAATATTTTACTTCCTTCAGAAAAGGGGATTTAAAATAAAACCTAAACACTACCACCCACCAGTCAGACTCTCCCAACAACATGCATTTTGTGAACAGACTATATTTTCAAGAATCAATGAGCTAGAAAAATTTATAGAAGTAAGACTCTTGAAACATGTGCTTTTTTGGCACATATAAAACATGAAGTTCAAAATGCTTCCAAGAACACAGTCCCAAGCAGCACACCTTGCACACTCCTGACTTGGCTGCTCAAGTTGGTTTACATTTGTAAGATCTAGGAGTTATTGTAAAGTTAAGCCAACTTACCCTGTGCCACAAAATCCAGCCATGAACACCATTCTGAGAAAAAATAATAGCTCTTCATTTCTGCTACAGAAATTCCTCTCTGATTCATCGTCAGAGAAGAAAACTATCCACTTTTCTCTTCCTCTGCTCAGAACAAACTACCCTGAGAAGGTAAGAGCTTTCATGTTAATTGAACTTTGTTCCATAAATGCAACAGGTGGCACAAGATGACTTTACAAATATATTTTCCTCCAGTAATGTCATTCTTCTTGTAATTATCTCTTTAATTATAATGTTCTCCCCTCAGGTCCCCACCCTGACTATTTACAGACTGATGATATACCCAGTGTCTGATACAGTATATCTAGGCTACAGGCTGAAGCCCTAAGCATATTTTCACTCATGTTAGGTTTTAACAAGGCAAAGTAAAACTGCTTTTCACTCAGATATTCACAACACTATCTGTAACTATATGTACTGAATTGCTTACTCACAGGTTTAATATTTCAGCACAGTTTATCACCTCTGCTATGGATTCACACCCAACTTTCCTCTCCAACTTTCTGCTGCAAAAAGTGCAAGGGACAGGTGATGGAAGTCTCAAGCATAAAAATACCAAATCTCAAATAATCCCTTTTCAACATGTTTATCCAGCCAGCAAATGAAAGTGTGATTGCAGCAAACAGTAAACACAGCCTTACACACCTGGACTGATCCAGCATGGGGACTAACAGGAATAAAGTTCTAGTAACAGACTTTAATACTGACCAGAAATCTGTGTTTACACAGGCTTTAGGCAGGCAGGTTTTGGCTATGTTGAAGACTTCAGGTACTAAAGTATGTCTGCTATATTCACATATTCAGTCTGACATATGTTCAGTCTGACATTTCCTGCATCCATGCATTTTGTTATCCTGCCTGTAAGCTAACACCTTCTCCCCATACAAGAATGCCCAAAATCCATAAGAAATATTCATACAACTTCAGAAGATGCACCACAACTTCATCCCCCGAGCTGACATGAACGATGCAAGAGCGCTCTTCCTCTAGACTCCACTGTTTGTGGTGGATTACCCTGGTTGTTGATTAACCAAGCTTCATCTGACTCTTTCACTAAAAAAAGTCTATTAGTGACACACACATTACAGCTCTGCCTCACTGTACCTCATCGCAGAACTTCTTTGGATTGCATTGGAAGGACCCTGGGACATGAAGAGTCTCCTCATCCATCCATTCATTACATGCCTAGAGCACACACATGAAAACAAACAAGTAAACTGCCTCAGAGAGCTTCAGTCATTTTCACCAGAAAACCAACCTGAATCCAGTGTGAAAAGATGCAGACTGCCGGATGCCTCCAAAGATACTCCTTGTCCATACTAAGCACAGCACAGACTGAAGACGGATGTCTCTGGAGTCTCCACTTGCCAGACTAGTTTTACTGCTCTCTGTTCATGCTGACCTACCGTTCCCATTTGCTTAGAGGAAGTGAGAAGAGGGAGAATCTCAAAGGATGGTCTGTGAGCACCATGCCAGGAAGCCCATCACAAAGGACCACAGCAGCTCAGCACTCTGAAAAATCTCCCCTGCTGAGGGGACACAGGTGTCCCCACAGAAGACTGCTTGAAGCCACAGCTTTCCAGGGCTGAAATCCTCCACAAACGCTACAACTGCTGTCTCACCTGCCAGCAGTCAGAGATGGAGAAGCATACAGAAGATGTACAGTCAGGGATGACTGCAGAAACCATGATGCCATCTCACATGAGCCTGGCCGTATCAGCCTGGGCTCTGCCTGCCCAGGCAGGAGGGATCACACAGCACCTGGTCCCAAACCTCTGTGTTCCAAAGAGCAAGTGTCACCAAAGCCAAAGCTCAACCAAGGCGAGGAGATAAAAGCAACACAGGCTCCCCTGGGTAAAAGGCATCTACAAAGAGCAGCGCAATGACAATTAGGCCATGGAGGACAGATCCAACTGTCCACAAGCTGCAAGTGAATTCTGCTTTGTTACAATGAAAATAAAACAGACACACATTAGGTGAAGCACGAAGACTCTGGAAGCCAGCCCAGCTTCTCTTACTAAGGTAAATAAGGTAATGCAAAATCAATATATTAACTAGGATATTTATTATTCATGCAAAGATTTCTATATTCTATATTAAAGACTTTAACATGTGGGGAAAGGGTGAAGTGACAATGAGCAAACCTGCTCTCAGCAATTTCCAGAGATGCTAATGAAGAGAGAACAAAGCTCTGGGAGACCTGGGACAACAGGACAGAGTGGCTTAATTTTGTCACAAGGAGAAGAGAGTTGCATACATCATGGGATTCACAGAATCACAAGCACATTTACTCTGGAAATACATGCTTGTCAAACTGTAATTTCACCCAGAAATGTTCCCAGGCTGCAGTACCTCTCCTCTTCCACAATATAAACCTTTGATCCACCTTCTGTGTAACAGCTGGTCTGGAAGTTGACACTGAATGCTAGTTGAGATCTGCCACTAGGAAGGAGGGAAAACTCTTATCAGTCCAAAAGGACATAAAACGGCTTTGATGAGAACAATGGAATAATTCTTACTGGATATATAAGGTTAACATTAGAAGCATATAATTGCTTTCCTACTGTCAACATAAAATGGGTAACAGGAAGGAAAGGAAACAGAACTTTTGCATACTTAAATACTTCAAACAGAAAAGGCTGTAACACAATCAAAAGGAGTTTGGAAATAATAATCAAGATGGGTGGGAGAGAAGACAGACAGCTTCCTACAGAAATATACGGTTTTCTGACTACACACATCTATATAAAGCGAAAGGAACTTGTAAGTGAGAGATGATTGTATAGCATTACAAGATTTATATTACAGATCTGAGTCTGAAGGAAATTAGGCTAAAATGAGGAAAACTATCTATGTTAGAATGTGTTCAATATATTCAATTTGTGGTTTTCTCCTATGCAGTCAAGGATTTGCCTATACTTGGAATTAGCTCCAATCCATTCATGAACGGCCAGCAGGTGCCCACAACTCAGAAGTACATAAATGTTATAAAATAATTGGTGCAAGTGGTAACTTTTATGGCTATGCTTTGTACTTGACTGGAGTGTGACTACTACACTGTGAAGGTGGAATCCTAAATGAAGGTAAGACTGAAATTTGAGGAGGCCTTGTTTTGCTTTGCTTTGTAAGACTGCATCCCATGTGTTTAAAATACAACTACATTTTTCCTGACTTTACTGTGATTATCAGCAATTAACACCAAACCTTTTCCTAGTCTGAGCTGAATGGAATTAATTATTAGATCTTGATAATTTATCAGTTAGCACTCCTAAAGGTACTCAACCTTGACCTCATGAATTCCCAGAACTGATAACTCACAAAAGGTGAAATCTTTAAATTTCAGAAGTTATCAAAAAAGGTTACCAAAAAAACTTACAATTTGCATTCCAAACAAAATATATGACAAAAGACTCAGTGAGCACAGTACAAAAGAAGGCATGAGCAAAAAAAACCATCAGAGGCATTTTTCTCTTCCTATTTTTGTTCTAAGATTAAGTGTCAACATTAAAGAAAAGAACATTGAAAAGCCTTGAAAATGTTATATTTTCCTGAAAAGGTAGCTTAGCTTATGTTGGTTTCAATTTTGTATACTCCAAATTAATTTAAAAAGAAACAAGCCCTCCTTTAAACCATAATAGGTCACTGTGCATATAAAAGCAAGAAAGGATTAATTAATTATTGGAAAATCTGCTTCATCTTATCTCAAACACTCACGGCTAACCTGGTTGAGGGAAAAAGCCTCAAAAATTTAGCTTTACTAAATACAAAGATTATATAATTATCAGTTACAGTAACATATTATTGTACCACATACTGTATGAAACAGACTTAGAGACTGAATAAATACTGGCAAGTCCTAAATTTAGTATATTACACTTAAAAATTAGAGGCTTCCTGACTTTTTTGAGTACAGTTAAAAAGATGGTTTTGGTGTAATTATTTATATTTTTTAAGAGCAGAGTAGTCAGTGAAGTTCTTTTAGAGTATCAATGGGGGGCTAGGGTAAAGCACTCAAATTTGCATTTGTCAGAAACACCTGGAACTGCAAGGAAAACCAAGATAACAATGTTTTTCTCCAGTAAGTACTGCTGACATAATCACTATCCATGCATAACATCTAATTTGGATAAAGATACGTATTTTTTAACTGTAACGGTTGCTGCATCTCTACATGAGTATGCTTTGAGAAAAAATACTACTTCCTGCCAGAATCACCAGAGTTGAGAAAATGTGTAGCACCAGTACTAGGCTACTTACTGCTCGTATTCACCTCACATACTGCTCCAACTCAAGTGCAAACATTTATGTAGATATAAATCCCACTATAGGATCACCTATACATTCACCTCACCAGAGCATATTTGGCGTGGGTTATTCCGTGAGTGCCGCCTGCCATGCAGGATTTGTACGAATCTTGGTAGGATCCTAAAATGATTTTCATGTCCTTCCCTTAAAAGGCGGCGCTGAGACATGGATGCGTATCCTTGAATCTTCACCAAGTTATTCACCAAAGAAATAAAAAATCAGCTCTTCAGAATTACACTCTTCTAATGCACTGAAAGATACTCTGATTTTGTTTTTTAAATGTCAATGGAACATAAAATTTATTTGTAAAATTCAAATGCTACCAAAAAAAGATTTAAAAAGGACGCAGATTTAAAGAGCTGGAAATGGGTGCAGTCCAGTTATCTGTATTGTATGTGCTTTTTCTCAGAAACCAATACTTGTTTTTACCACAAAGAAAAGGCAAAAAAAATCAGTTTTACTTAATAGACCAAAAATGCCAAGATAGCTTTTGCGTGAAGCTGTAAAATTATCTCAGTTCCTAGCATGCTGCACCCAGCAGACAGGACATCTTACCACAGCTTTCAGTCCACTTCCACTGTGACCAGTATGAATAAAGGAGGCACAGCTTCTCACGTAAGCAGGTCAGACTAGCAGACATAAGTTTCCAAAAAAAAAAAAAAAAAGCATGAAACTCTGTTTTTCAGTGTTTTATGCAAAAAAACCCCAAAACTGTAGCCAAACTAATAGCGCTGTGCTGTTTCCACTGAAGAAAAGTCCCCGCAAAACATCCAGTTAGTGTGCTCCAGCTGTGCACGGTGATCCAAAGCCACTGCTCATCCCAAGTAGCTGCACTATCTGTCTTCACATCCTTCTCCTTAACAGGAGGGATGTTCAGTCGTTGCAAGGAGACATCTGAGGTTTCTTCTGAAAAAGGGCAAGTTGAAGGTCTTCCTTATAACTTGACGGTCTTGCTTGTAAGTTCACAACTCAGGACTCCAAGGGCAGAAATCTCACACTGACACTTGCTGTATTCCCTGCTTCTGTGTCCAAAGCACCCTGTATTCCTCAGGGGACAGTGCTATGCTCGTGCCAGCAAATTAAAAGAAAACACCGTTGTCAACACAATGCTGTCAATTAGAAACTCCTCTTCAGTTTGTTTGCCCTAAGTCAGATGCTCATCATCAGTCCACCTCCTTTTCCTCCCCCACATTTGTGCAGAAGTGAGGACCGAGCCCCTCAAAGGCGAAGCCTGTTTCCAGAATATGCAAGCAGAGAGATCTCACAAGAAAAACCTGAATCTTCCTGGGAGTTAACAAACAACTAATAGGAAGGAAGGGAGGGAAAACGAATCCCAGGCTTTTTAAAAACATATCAGGAAACCCTACACTGTCTGTTCCCCTTGTCTCTTTCAGTGCAGAAGAGAGGAAACTGATAATGCTGCTTTCCTTGGCAGTCAACACTTTCCTCTCAATTCTGTTTAACTACATCCTGTATGGCCACAGACCCACCACAACCTCAATATATACCATTATGCACAACAAACTGAAGAAGTGTTTTGAAATATGGTGTATCAACTGTCATTACTCTGAAAACAAATTGAAACAGGTAAGCTTTAGTTAAGTCACACTGAAGTACATATTAACTAACTTATTACAAAATACTAGCTTGAATATACCCTTGCTAACAGAGGAGAATCATTAGAGTTTTAGCTGGAAAATGATTTACTTTCAACATGAAATCACAAGCAAATGTGACAATCTTGAAATGTGATGATCCAGAAAGGTATCAAAATAAATACAAATTGAGGCATTAAATGCAAATACCACTTTTCCAAATTCACTATACTAAGCAGACGAGGGAGGGAACACAGCCTCGGTTACTAGCCTAGGATTTGATCTTGCGTTCAGATTGAAACTCAGAATAGCCAATGATCTATTCCATAACATACACGTCATGCCCCATATATAGGTGATGACCCTCCGGAAGATCGTCCCTTTTTGTTCCGTGTCCCTTTGGTTTCCGGATCTCTCTTGCCTCCGGATCATCTCGCTCCAGGTGGCCACTCTCCCAAGGCCTTCCCCCTCCCCCCCCGACCCCAGTCAGCTCTCAGTTTGGGACGTTCAGACTGTTATCTCCTTTCCGTGAGTGCCTCTGGGAGCGGTGCATCCCCTGCCTGGGGGAATTGTGAGTGTGGTTTCAGGACTCTCCCTTCTCCGGGATCGTTAGCCAGGAACAGGCTGAGCCTTTGGTCATTGGGTGGGGGGGCAGTATCACTGTGTATCACTCATTTGTATATTTGTATATAGTATTATTTTCAATATTATTGTAGTTTAGCTATTAAATTGTCCTTATCTCAACCCACAAGTCCTTTTTTCCCTTTACCCCTTTAACTCTCTCCCCTATCCTCAGATGGGGGGGGAAATTGTGCGAGTGGGTGTGTGGTTTGGCCCCCAGCCAAGGGCTAACCCATCACAATGGACCACTGCATACTGCAGCTGTGCTACTCATCCTGGATCAAAGGCCTACAAAGCTTAAGGAAGAAAGGAAGGGAACAGCTCAGCGGTGGAAAAACCACCATGCTACACACTGCCACTATATATTCATGGTTCAAACAAAAAAGGAACTGAAATGAGGCACAGCATCCATATCAGACAAAATTCCACATTTTCTTGTGCTGCTCATCTCTGGAGGGTACAAAGCAGCAGTTCTGGTCAGAGACAGGGGAAAAACACCATCCGCAGAGACAACACTGCAAACTGCTCCTTGCTGCTGAGTTTGGAAGTGAAGGCACCGAATGTGACCAGGAGACACCTGTGGCAGATTGCCATCCATCAGGGCTGTCCTCCTGCCTGGCAGGCTAGTACTTGTTTGGGGCTTTTGGAACACACCAGCCTCATAACCGAAGGACCTGATCTGACAACCAAGTGGGACACTGATGAAACTACACATCTTCTTCCAGCAGCCAAGCCAACATCTAGAAAAGTGACTCTTTGTCCCAGCGGTGTTTTCAGTGTGTGGTGACCCTAGTGGCACACAGTGGAAACCTCACCAAAAATTTGTGCAAAGGATTATTACAATGAAGCAAAAGGATGTTCACCTTGCTTTCTTCATGTATCAGACGCACGTAGAAGATTGATGACTTGAGTTGTAAAGTTGTTAAGTACACACAATCCTACTGAAAGCTAGCCATTAGCTACATCTCTGTCCGCAAAACATGCTTTTAATCTTCTTTCGAGCACTCAAATTTGTGCCTAGAAGCAAAGAAATTAATCACAACAATGGCTACGGTGGTGCGCAATCAGAAGGAAACAGATGGTGTAATGCAGTGTTTTCCAAACAGCAGCAGCCTCTATCTCCAGGAAAATAATCTGAATATTTTCCCTTGCCGTTGGCATTACTATAACAAAAGCTCCTATTAGAAGGATTGCTCCTGTGTTCTGTACTGCATCAGCAGACTACTTAGCAGTCTAAAGACATTAACATTCTTTGAGTGTTAGCTGGCAAAACGAACTAGACTGCACCTATCTCTTCTTTCACATCACATGAACAGTAACATTCAATGGGTAACGCCTCCATGGTTATCTTTAGATGACAATGAACAGCCTGATGGAAGCAACAAAATTGTGACAATGAAACAGGGCTTATTTTTCTCATGCTTCATTCCCAGGTCTGTTTCTGACTGAAGGAGTAGTGTAGTACATTGGCAACAGAAGCAGCAAACTGACTGATGTCTGTATACTCTCTCCAATTCTTCTTTTGTGTCCTGGGTTAAGCTGAGACAGAGTTAACTTTCTTCATAATAGCTAGCAAGAGGCTGTGTTTTGGATTTGTGCTCAGAAGAAAGCTGATAAGAAGTGATGTTTACGCCACTGCCAAGTTCGACAGACCGAAGAAGCTGGGAGGGAGCACAGCCCCAGTTACTAGCCCAGGATTTGATCTTAGGTTCAGGATTGAGACCCAAAGTGGCCAATAATCCATTCCATAACATACACGTCATGCCCAGTATATAGGTGAGGACCCTCCGGAAGATTGTCCCTTTTGGTTCCGGATCTCTTTTGCTCCTGGTCATCTCGCTCCAGGTGGTCGCTCTCCCAAGGCCTTTCGCCCCCCCCACCCCGGTCGGCTCTCGGTCTGGGACACTGGGACTGTTATCTCCATTCCGCGAGTGCAGTTTCGGGACTACTCTCCCTGCTCTGGGATCGTTAGCCAGGAACAGGCTGAGCCTTGGTCATCAGGTGGGGGGGGGGGCAGTGTCGCTGTGTATCACTCATTTGTATATTTGTATATAGTATTATTTTCAATATTATTGTAGTTTAGTTATTAAATTGTCCTTATCTCAACCCACGAGTCCTTTTTTCCCTTTACCCCTTTAATACTCTCCCCTATTCTTGGGTGGGGGGGAGGAATTGCATGAGCGGGTGTGTGTGGTTTAGCCCCCAGCCAAGGGCTAACCCATCACATTTTGAGACAGGGGAATCTCACAACAATTCAGTACAATAACTTAACATTTTCTTGGGAATCACTAAATTAAGCTGCCAACACTTTCATCACTAACAGGTGTTCTCATCATTCCTTTCATCCTTTCTATTTGTGTAGGAGCCTTATCTTTATGGGACATCTCAAATGCCCTACCTTCTGTGATTTTCCCTCCAAACCCTAACAATTATTTACAGACCCCTCCTTACATCCTCAATTCAATATGGTTCTGAAATGTTCACATTACAGGTCCATGTATCCTTTCTAACTGTACAGTGCAGGAGGCTCTGGCAGCAGAATCAACACTGCTCTAATGTTTCTCCTGTGTTTCTTCCACTCCTCAAAACAAGTTAATCCTTCATACCTGCTGCTACGCCACTGGTGTTGCCATTTCTCTTTAACTGTAGATCTTGTTTTTCAGGGAGAAGAATGCATCTCATGGATAAGAAAACGCGGCACCTTTGAGAAGCTTAGTACGAGCTGGCAATGTGTGTTTGCAGCTCAGAAAGCCAATCGTATCCTGGGCTGCATCAAGAGAATGAAAAGCTGGACACGTGCTGGCAATGTGGCACAGGCTCTTAATTAAACTGCATCTGGCATCAAAAGAAGCATGACCAGCAGGTCAAGGGAGGTGATTCTCCCCCTCTACTCTGCTCTCGTGAGACCCCATCTGCTCTCATGAGACCCCACCAGGAGTACTGCATCCAGCTCCAGAGTCCTCAGTGCAGGAAGAACATGGACCTGTTGGAGTGAGTCCAGAGGAGGGCCACAAAGATGGTCAGAGGGCTGGAGCACCTCCCATATGAGGACAGGCTGAGAGAGTTGGGGTTTTCAGCCTGGAGAAGAGAAGGCAGCGGGGAGATGTTATAGCAGCCTTTCAGTACTTAAAGGGGGCCTACAGGAGAGATGGGGAGGCACTCTGCATAAGGATGTGTAGTGATAGGACAAGGAGTAAACTGAAAAATTAACAGTTAATAGTTTCAGGCTACTCCACCAGAACACTCTCTCTAACAAAAAGTTTAGAAAGGGCTCCCCTGGTGTAATCTAGAACACCTGTGAACTGGTATTACATTTAATCAAATACCATTACATATAAGGAGAAGCTGGAGTGGGGAGAAATCTCAGAATTAGCTATGAATAGAGTTACATCCTGGAAAACCTAAAAGCTATTACAAACTCTGTATCTCCCAAAAACATACACAGTTATAAACATTCTCAATATTTTTATATTAATTTATTAAAGGTTAGGAGTTAAAAGAATTGTTTGGTTTAATGAAAAATCTACACAGAAACCCTGAATAAAGTTACAGGGGTGAATTAGGTTAGTTGTCCAACCTTAATCCTAACTGGATGTATTTGCTCAGAGACAAACCACGATTGTAATAAGCATCAGATGAATATAAGTAGATCAGGACTGAGATAAATGGACAGCTTGCATTCTATTTATACTTGGCACATTATGCTGCTGAACCACAGCTGCCAGTCTTTCTTTAAAGCAGTCTCTCAAAAAAACCACCCAAACCAAAATAAATCCTAAAATTACTACAGAGCATTTCATAATTTAAATGTATAATAAGAAACAAAAAAATTTGCATGATATAAAATTAGCATTTCAATATTCTGGAAGTGTTAATATTTAATTGTCCAGATAACAAAAAGCTTTTAAAGCCTAACATCTGTCCCTTTGATTTAAGTAATCTTATATTGCATGTCTGAATTTCCAGAGGGTTAGCAATAAATTTGACCCATCTCCAAAAGAGCAAGTTCCTCCACCATTATCAATAGAAAATACTCAGAAAATCACAGTGGATCAGAGAAATAACTAGAGGAGAATGGCTCTTTATGACCAGCCAAGCAAAGTAAGGCTTGAGATCTAACAAGAGAGCACTTCTAGTTTGTCTTTTAATGTAAGAATGTAAGTCCTTTAACTTTCGAAGGCAACTAGCAATCAATTTCAAAACTTCAGAGATGTTCTAGGAAAAAGCATGAAAACTGTACTTCTGCTGGTGAAGACCAGGAGGGCTGAACATGGGAAAAGCCCGATTAGCACCTGACATCCATCCAAAGCTACAGGTAAAGGCTACCATGATATTGGAGATAATTAAGCAACTGCCACCACCAGTTCACCCATTTACTTAAATTCTGTTAAGTAAAATTACCTGTCAAATGACAATTACAGGTTAGGATTGAGCAGATTTGCCAGAGGTATGAGGTCCACCTTTTTGGTCAGAAGTGAAGGCATATGAAGAACAGGAATCTGTTTAGAGTAGGAAGCTCCTGGGAATGATTTTGGTCTTATGCTTGATACGGGCCCATGCTTTCACCCAGCCACACCATCTCAGCTCTGTGTTCAGCACCTGACTGCTGCTGCTGGAAGCACAGCAGGTGGTGGGCCTGTAGAGAGGGGATTTTTGCAGCAAGAGAAGGAGAGAGAAAGTGATGAGAGACCCCTGACATCACCGTAGAGCTGTGCCTGAGCACCACAGAGTCACAGCAAGAGGAAGCTGCTGACATAAACCAGATAAAAACAACTGGCAGCAAAAAGAAGTGGTTTAAAATGGTTTATCAAACATAACTTTATTCACAATGTCCTGTAAAGATAACACAATGTCGGGCATATTGGCCATTCGCAGAACATACAACCTTGAACAGAGTAGTCATTCCCATCATGTGCCAGCTACATCTATATAAATAATAATCAAACTAAGGGGCTGAGTGGAAGTAGTTGCCTTTAAACATTAATTTACGCTAGTGGAAGCTGTGTTCAAAAACAGATAGCATCTAATATATGTATATGTATGTATGTACCTACATATCTACATAAACCCGAATGAACATATGAAAATGAATAATACATGCCATTAACAACACTGACTGACTTTCCAGCAAACAGCTCCATGCAGAATCAGCTGATGAAGAAAAAGCCGAAATGTGACGTTGAAAGAACTTTTGCTGGAATTTAGGAATACTTTAATTACGCCCAAAAGAAAATTCCAGTTCAAATGTTGTATCTTTTAACAGCTACAGTAGGTACACTGTACTTCCCCATCGGGTTGATTTCTGGTAGAAGCATCCAGAGAGGGAAAAGTGGGTTGTATGCATTTACACTCTGGCCAGACACTGCTGCTCTCCCCAGCCGAGTTTGACACATTTGAGATTAGTGATTAGCTCACTAATGAAACCTGAACTTCTTTAATTTCTCTACATGAGACAGAGTGACCTCTTGTACCACTTAGGAACATGTTTCTTAATTGTTCAGAAAGTCTGATTTTGCTGAGGTTCAGGACACTGGAAAATCTATGATTAGATGGGTGGTTTTCTGAAGGTCTTTTCCTGAAGATGATACTTTTGACCATTACAAAGTGTGGAATATGGTAAGACTGCTGATGGATGTACGCATCCAGACACATCCCAGCAGGGTGAGCCCTGGCTATAGCTTATGGTGCTCTAATGGAACATGCACAGTGAGAAATGATTACTGTGCACCTACATAAATAGACGATGTTGTCTTGCTGTACTACTGCAGGCCAGAAACATCTTTTGAGCCTTCTGTCTCTGCTACCGTAATTTCCTTCCTCTGAAAACTATTCTGTGTTGCAATGTGCTTGGGACCCAAGGGACCCCACACTCAGCTCTCACCTCTTCCCTGTCAGACTTTAATTCTTTGTCACATTTCACAATCCTCCCTCTTTAGTCTCTCCATGAATGGGGTATTAATAAAGCAAAAGAGTTTTCAGTTGAGTAGCTGCTTTGAAATTCTTCTGCATGCACTGTTACACCAATTACAAATTTATATGGCAGTAATCCACTCAGCACAAAAGAAACAGTGCCATTACTGCTTCACAAAGCTGGTATGCAGCTATAAGTAATACCTTTTAGGGACCTTTTAGAAAGGCTATAAGAATCCCTAGGCTGTAAGAACCTAATACGACTTTTCTCAGGCCACTGTTAGGATACAGCACAGTAGGTTTTCTATTGCAGCCTTCTGAAATCACAGAATCACAGAATCACAGAATGTTAGGGATTGGAAGGGACCTTGAAAGATCATCTAGTCCAATCCCCCTGCCAGAGCAGGAACACCTACATCAGATCGCACAGGAACGCATCCAGGCGGGTTTTGAATGTCTCCAGAGAAGGAGACTCCACAACCTCTCTGGGCAGCCTGTTCCAGT
>VZTO01009039.1:59327-78836 GCA_013400615.1 Syrrhaptes paradoxus | reverse complement strand
TCAAATGCTTTTCTGAAATCAAGATAGACCACATCTACTGCTTTGCCATCATCTATCCACCTGGAAATGTCCTCATAAAAGGCTATCAGGTTGGTCAAGCATGACTTCCCCTTGGTGAAGCCATGTTGACTGTCTCTAATGACCTTCTTATCCCTGATATGCCTAGAGAGAACATCAAGAATAAGAGTGATAAATCATGTAAGTGTTTGAAGAAAGAATGAGATTTTCATAAAGAATTCATGAACTGCTGCTTTCAATGCTCGCTCGTGTAGGCCTCCAGCAGTACAAATAAACACATTTAATTGAACCGGGATGAAGGGAGTTACCAGTGGGACATTCACCAGTTTACCAGACAGTCAAAGTTGCAGTCTGTTCAGAGTTAGTTTGCCTTATCGGCTAGTCAGTTCTAATAGACTTATTTTAGTTACACCGTTATAATTAAAGACATTCAAGCAAAAAGATCTAAACACAGTGAGAAAGAGACCAAGGGTCTTTACACCATCTGGAACTGCAAAGGACTAGAACAAGTCCACATTTACGTTTAAAAATGAAAAGCTCTTTGACAACTAAGAATCAACAGACAATTTCCTTCTGAAAATGTAAAACAAATGCTGTATGAGATACTGTTCCTTGGCTGTAATTCTTAGAAAGACTGAGAAACTTATTCCATCTATGGTGTCTTAGCAAGCACCAACACTGAACAGAGCCATACTCACACAGGCACTTTGTTGGACCTGACTCCATCCTACTGCCAAAGGGAGGGGTCCTGCCCCCAGTAACCTCCCTCCCTTGCTTCCCTGGTGTGAGCACTTGCATTTGTGCTGCTGCGTGGTGAATTATACATGGCCATGTTCCAGGTAGGACAAACAGGACAGGGACAGATGATGTGGCTCCTGGTTAACGTCAATGACCTTGACACAAAATGCAGTGTGTGGAAAGCTCCTGACATTATAAACACATATTGATTTCCAGGTGGGGCACATGGTTAATGATCATTTCCTAAAATGAGTACTGCAAACTGTGCAGTATTTAATAATATAGCATTACTGATTACTATGTATGGTTATACAGTTAGAGCCCCAATAAAGGCACAATGGGCAAATGCATCATTGGAGGTACCGTCTCCAAATAAATTATTACATCAAAAAGTGCTGAAAGACACTTTTGAAGATTTTGTGAATTAAATATATGAGGTAGAAATAGGCAGTAATGAAATAACGATATAGTCATACCGGATGAAAATGCTGAGGGAAATAACATTGTTAGTATGGAAACTACTGAGAAAGAAAAAGTCAAGACATTACAAAAAACTCATAGCTTATATCTGAGCAAAAATATTTTCCTGCATATTCTCTCATGTGAATAAAGCCTACAAAGGGTACAAAATATGGATCCTCGCAGCTGTAAAGCTGTACAACCAAAGCCCCTTTCTCCCTCCTGAATTTTGGTCTCATTTGTTGCATTTGCACTCATAGATTTTTTCAAGACAATCTAGATGATGCTTCTCACTCATCAGTTAAAGATAGCACTGTGCCGGAAGTTTTTATATGTCCCCATACAGAAGAAATATTACACAGGCATGCTCTGCTGTCCATCAAGGATGTGTTTCTGAAAAGTGTGCCACTTAAAATCATTACCCCATTGCTTCACTCTTCATCCTCAACTGACTCGATCAATTCCAGTTTGTCTGAGGAAGATCATGACGACACTGAAAGAGCAATCAATCTGAAAGAGTCATAAAGTTCGTGAAGTCACTGTGTTTCGACCTACTGAAGTTCCACTTAGATTTTGCTCAGGAAATAAGCTTTGTCACAATGGCACTAGAGCACTTGTGTGCTTTGCTGGAAAGATTTCAACCAGTGGGAAAATTTTTAACACTGCAGGCTGCCACAAAGTTCTACCAGTCAGTCAGGCAACAAGTCCCATGTGCCCTGCCCACATACCTGAGGACACAGGAGACTCCTGAAACATCTGCATCCTGGAACTGAACTGAGCATGTCCATAAAAAGTAGATTGGCTTTGAGCAGGTGGTTGAACTAGATAACTCCAAAGAAGCCCTTTCCAATCTAAATTATTCTATTAGCATTTTGCCTATTTAGCTCCCTTGCTGTTATCCAGCTGTGTTCATTGCTTTGATTCCCACAGAGAAAAAAAGGAACCGTTTTCAGTGCTTAATTTATATCGGTTGTTTCAATTTCTCAGTGAATTAATAATTTAGCAGAATTTTATCTTCCTCATTTTAGAGTTATGTGAAGAGGCCAAGTGGTAAAGTAAAACATTAAATTATTTACAAGTTGTACACACACGCAGACAGATAAATGGTGTTGCATTATACATTTAATAGTTGTTAGAAAGTACAGAAACTATAAGCAAGACAGCCAAACTCTTTTTCAAAGGAGAGAAAAGTAGTCTTGACATTTATGTTAATTTTTTTAGTCATTAGAAAGAGCTAAAGCAAATGTATTTAAGGCAGATCTGAAGTCTGCACAAACTTCAGAGCTACCAGAGTAAGCCGTTTCTGGCTACAAATGAAGGAATGAGGCTCCATTTCCCTATTGGCAGAATTCTTCATAAAAGGCAATTAAAGCCCTGCTCTTTGTTTTCGCAGGATGAAATTGAATAAATCTCATGTGTGCAGAGCTTTCAAGTGCTGGCAGCTGATTAGGTTATCATAGACTAGGAGAATAAATTATAAATTAATTTCTAATAGGTGGACAGCGCCACAAAACAATGAACAGATCCTAAATCCTCAAATCTCAAATTACCAACTCTGTTCAGTTTGCTTAAATGAAGGATTATGTCTTCTTACTTTGGTGCTCGAGAAATAAAGAACTAAGAAATAATATTAAACCGCTGAATTTTTATACCTTACAACTCCAAATAACCTCTGCACGTGATGAACACAAGTACAGCAAACAGAATTCCTCATAATTCAGCCTTTCTAGATGTATTTACTGTCTTACACATGCAGCTGAATAACCTCTTTTCACACAGGTTAAACAACAAACTTCAGCTTGCTCAGACTTCAGTTGGGAAGGATTCCATAGGACGCTTCCATGTAGGATAAAGGAGCTAGCGAATGCTGGGCGTTTTTCAAGAATGCCTTCCTGGAAGCACAAAAACATTTCATCCCCTTTAGAGGAAAGGGAAGTAGGCAGAGCAAAAGACCCTCTTGGCTTAACTGTGAGCTTCTGAGTCTGCTCAAAACCAAAAGAGAAGCATACCAGAGATGGAAAAGCAGACAAATACCCACTGAGAATTACAAGGGCATTGCCAGAATGTGCAGAGATGCAGTTAGAAAAGCAAAAGTTCAGCTTGAATTGAAATTGTCCAGAGATGTCAAACTACAAGAAAGGGTTCTTTAGGTACTTGAACAACAAGCAGAATCAAGAGGAAAATACTCGCCCACTGTTAAACTTAGTCACCAACAATGCTGAAAAGGCAGAGGTTCTTCACCTCTGTCTTTACCAGCACTGTTGGGCCCCAGGTCTTGGGAACAAAAATCCCGGGTGATACAGACACAGACTCACCGTCAATAAAGGAGAAGTTGGTATGTGAACTATTCATAGAATCACAGAATGACCTGGGTTGAAAAGGACCATAGTGATCATCTAGTTTCAACCCCCCCGCCATATGCAGGGCTGCCAACCACTAGACCAGGCTGCTCAGAGCCACATCCAGCCTGGCCTTGAATGCCTCCAGGGATGGGGCATCCATGATCTCCCTGGGCAACCTGTTCCAGTGTGCCACCACTCTTTGGGTGAAAAACTTTCTCCTACTCTCTAACCTAAACCTCCCGACCCCTGCAAATCAATGGGCCCTGGCGTTACCCACCCGAGGGTGTTAAGAGAGCTGGCTGATGTCATGAGGCTAGTCGCCATAATCTTTGAGAAGTGGAGATTAGGGGACATCCCAGAAGACTAGAAGAAGGCAAATGTCACCCCCATGTATAAGAAAGACTTAAAGGAGGATCCAGGAAATTATAGGCCCATCAGTGTTACCTCAACCCCTGGGGAAGTTATGAAATGAATCCTCCTGGGCACTATTGCAAGTCAAATGAAGCACATGACTGGGAAAAGCCAGCATGGATTCACCAACGGCAAATCATGCTTCACAAACCTGATCGCCTCTACAACAAAGTAACCTGTGGGGCAAGCAGTAGTCATGTCTACCTGGATTTCTCCAAGGCTTTTGATACGATTTCCCACAGCCTCCTACTAAAGAAACTGACAGGTTATGGTCCCGACAAGTGCCTGGGACCATGGGTGGGGAACTGGGTGACAGGATGCACCCCGAGGGTGGTGGTAAATAACTCCTTTTCAATCTGGCAACCTGGCACAAGTGGGGTCCCCCAGAGATTGATATTGGGCCCAATGCTGTTTGATATTTTTATAAGTGATCTGTATGCTGGGACCAAATGTACCCTGATGAAGTTTGCTGATGATACCAAACTGAGTGGGGAAGTGGACACTTCAGAAGGGAGAGCTACCCTGCAGGAAGACCTGGATAGGATGGAAGTGTTGGCTAACAAGAAACCTTATGAAGTTCAACAAAGAAAAGTTTAAGGTCTTGCACCTGGGAAAACATAATCCAGGACTGTAGCACAGGCTGGGATCTACCTGGCTGAGGAGCAACTCTGTGGAAAGGGACCTGGGGCTCCTGGTGAACAACAAGCTCAGTATGAGAAAACAGGTCGTTGCTGTGGCAAAGCAAGCCAACAGGATGCTGGGTTGCATCAACAAGGGCATCACCAGAGAGAAAGAAGTCATAATCCCACTCTGCTTAGCGCTTGTCAGGACACACCTGGAATACTGTGTTCAGTTTTGGTGCCTGCTATGCAATAAAAGATGTGGAGAGGCTGGAGAGGGGCCACAAAGATTATCAAAGGACTGGGAAGCCTGCCATATGAGGAAAGACCAAGAGAACTGGGTTTGTTCAGCCTTGAGAAAAGAAGGCTTAGGGAGACCTTATCACCATGTTCGAGTATTTAAAGGGTGGCTACAAAGAAAAGGGAAACCTCATTTTTACAAGGAGACACATGGAAAAGATGAGGGCTAATGGGTACAAGTTATTCCTGGGGAGATTCCAATTGGACACAAGAGAAAAATTTTTCACAATTGCTACAATCAGTCATTGGAATAATCTCCCCAGGGAAGTGGTGGATTCCCCAACACTGGACACTTTTAAGATTCAGCTGCACAGGGTGCTGGACCATGCTTTTGCCAAGAAAGGTTGGACCAGATAATCCCTTCCAACCTGGTATTCTATGACTCTATTTTAAATAAAATTTAACCAGAAATAGGTTTGAAAAATGGAAATAGGTTTGAAGTGTCATCCTCTATGTTTTTGCTACAAAGTAACTGCGATACAGAACAAAAGACTGCTATACATTTTTTTTTTGCCTTGTAACTCCACATTTTTCTTGAAAACTGATTTAAAAGATATTTCTTTCTTAATGTCCATATATTTTACACAAAGACCTTCTGTTAAAATTCATCTGGTTATATGACTCTCCCTTCCCCCAAATGCACACAGACAGACATAGTAATTAAAGCACTGGCTGAACAAGATCTCCTTTCTTTTCTGAAGGGGGCTCCTCTAACAAAGGACCTCGGAAAGCAGTCTTTATTGTTAGGCACCAGATGATGCAATCTTTTATGGCAGTGAAGATTTAGGATCTACTTCCTCTATGTCCTGACAAATAGTCATGTCTCCTACCCCCACTGTATTAGCATCCTTCTATCCTCTGGCTTTGACAAACAATTAAGGCTTGCCATTGATATTAAGTTCAGGAGGAACCCTTCTGAGCACCTCATACAAGAAGGTAGTTTTTTATCCATAACATGCTAAGCCAATAACCTCTGATGTAATGACAGCAAGAGGAAGCGTAAAGGGCACCTCCAGGCTTGGGGCTTGCCAAGGCTCTCTAGAAACACTCAGTCTTGGTGGGAGCTCACTCTTTTTTTCCCTGGTGCAAGCCCCTGCCTCCTCTCACCAGCAGAAGACCACCAGGCATGGGAGGCAGAAGGATTGCCAGCAGCAGCTGCTGCAAGAGGTGAGCCTGCCAGCTCGGGGAAGGCTGGTCAGTGGGACTGCAGCGTGAGGGGAAGGGAGGCTGGACTTGGGTGACAGAAGATGTGCAAAAAGAGTCATCTTTTAGTGAGAGGAGACACTATGAGGAGGCCTGTGGAAGGGACAGGGTTTGGTACAGGGGAGGGGCACAGGGGACTAGAGGAGAGTGAGGGTAGAGGAGACAGGTGGTGGGAGAGGAGGTGTAGTGTGAGGCAGGGTGCAGCAGATGGACCTCAGGCAGCAGACCAAAGGAGGGACCTGCTTAGGACAGCCGCAGTAATGGGGAACCAAAAGGCTAAGATGAGAGTTAACTTTACAGGGCTCATATGAGGAAAGGAGAGAGCAGCTCTACCCTGCAAGGGAACTGCTTCAGGCTTTGCCTGAATTCCCATGCATTTGCTGTTTGGATACTTCACTTGGAGTAGCTGTTTTACTGACCGTACTAAAGAAAACAGGCAGAGAGCAGTGCACATGTGTGAGCAAGACATCATGATAAGAAACAACCTAATTACAGCTTATTTTGACAAGTATAGACTGTTTAGGGACACAAATTTTAATGAAGTGTGGTAAAATACAACAGCTGGATGAGTTACCTACTGTTACATTATCTCATAGACAACAATTACTGGCCTACAGAGTAAAAAATGCAAGGCCCTAGAGGAGCAAACATTTGGCAGTCGGACAAACCTAGATGTACCTTATTTGCTTTTCAGAATATATGTTATGCCTCAAATCCATGATTTAATGCACTTCTCCAAATGAAAGAAAAAACTTCAGAGCTTGGCTATATTCTCATCAACTGCAACACAAGAACCGATAGCATACACAAAGTAGGAAGTCTAAAAATATGCATTTCTCACATTAACTTTGCAAGTATTATAAAAAAATAACAAAAGTTAATAACCAGTAAATAACCAAGATGTTCTCAAATAACATTTAAGATAAATAATTTAGCTCTGCAAGTTAAGTTTATTATAAGCATAGACTTTATAGACTTCAAAATGGAAAAAAGAAACACATAACAAGTACGCTTCACATCAAGGCTAGCGAAACAGCACACAGCTGTCATGTAATTGGGCTCGTCTTGGTCAGAACAGGACAAATGGCAAATCTTAACAACACCTGGAGCTCTCAACAGAAGGCTTGGAAAAAGCTCAAAAAAGGTATCTCAGCAAAAAAAAATTAAATAAATTACTTATAATATTTCTTATCATTGAAGGTCATCACTCACTGAGATTTCAATGTTTTTACTGACATAATGTATGCTTTGTCTCTAGTTTAAGCCATAATGTTTTTCAGGTTCTTTTCTCCCATTTAATTTTGGATTCAGCTACGGCAAAACTGTAAATGGCAATTCATAATATTCACTGAACCAGAAAGGAAGAGGAACTTCCTGGCTCACTAAAGTGACAATAAAATCTCACACTGAATGTAACACTTTGAGACACAAGCTGTATATTCAGCTTTCAGGCTTTTGCCTTCCCAGAGCACCATACGATCACAAATTTGTTTCTCCAGACATTGTGCAAGGTCAAGATGCAAAGGAAAATACAGATTATAAGTCGATCACTGGTTGCACCTTGTTTTGGGTCTGTGCAGTGGGCCTTTTGGTAGTGGGAAGGGGCTACAGTGATGACTCCTGTGAGAAGCTGCCGGAAGCTTCCCCATCTCCAAGACGGACCTGCCTCCGGCCAAGGGTGAACCAGTTAAGAGGGGGCACAGCGCATGGAGTGACTGGTATAGCCCCAGGCTGAGCCGAGCCTGGCCAGTCCATCCAGCTGCCTGCCAGCCCAGCCTCTGCTGCAACCCTGGCCTCGCTGACCCAGCACAGCCCTCACCTGAGAGCTGGGAGCTTTTCAGGAACCAGCAAAAGAACCTGCAGCAGAGAGGGAACTGGGATATGAGAGAGACAACTATGCAGACACGAAGGTCAGTGAAGAAAGGAGGAGGAAGAGGTGTGCCGGAGCAGAGATTCCCCGGCAGCGGTGAAGACCATGGTGAGGCAGGATTATCCCCCTGCAGTCCATGGAACTGGAAGAGAGCTTGCCCTGCATGCATGGAGGTCAGCGGTGGGCAGATATCCACCTGCAGACCCTGTAGGGCCCCACGGGGGAGCAGGTGGATGCACCCAAAGGGGGCCATGACTCCATGGGAGGGACCCACACTGGAGCAGTTTGGGAAGAACTGCAGCCCGTGGGAAGGACTCACATCAGAGAAGTTCATGGAGGGACCCCAGGCTGGAGCAGGGGAAGAGTGCAAGGAGTCCTCCCCTTGAGGAGAAAGGACCAGCAGAGACAGCATGATGAACTGACCACGACAGCATGATGAACTGACCACAATCCCCACTCCCTGTTCCACTGCGCTGCTGGGGTGGAGGGCGTAGAGAAATCGGGAGTGAAGCTGAGCTTGGGAAGAAGAGAGGGGTATGCTTCAGGCATACTTCACAATATCTTTTCAGTAAAATAAAATATAATAATTTTCACAGGCTTATTTGATTCTGAATATGGCACCTAGAAATAAAACACACATTATATTTGCAGTCAAAAGAATATGAAAGTCTCCTCTGCTTCAACAACACTGTTTTGCTAAATACTGCTAATCATAAATTTCAAGCTTTTTTCTAACAAAAAACTACCTTTTTTGCTGAACAAAATTTTTTAAATTTTTTTTCCAATTAATATTTCTCAGTCAGCTAAAACTTTGCTTTTACTAATAAAAAAAATTGTAATCAATTCCAGTTTAAAAAAGAAAAATCACTGGAATTTGCTTTCTTCCGTTTTGCTGAAAACTGCCTTCTGACAAACACGGCTAAAACTCTAAGAAGGAAAACAGTTGAATCCACATACTGAGGGCAAACCTAGGGCAAAAGATTGCTTGCAAAGTGGTTTGGGACCAACTGTTTCCAAAAAGCTTCAAAAATTAAAAAATTTAATAAAAATGCTTGTTGTTGGGGCTTGATTTTGTTTTCTTAAACTGGCCTAATTTATTAGGTGGCAATAATGTGATTTATTACTAGCAGTCAAACTACTGCTTGACGTCAGAAACTTTTGTTTGAGGAAACAGCAGTTCTGTTGACTAACCATCTAACATCTGTTAGAGACTAGCAAGCTAACCAAGTGTTGACTTTACACTGTACAAAACCACAATTCTGCATGAAGTATTGTGAAATGTGGTATTTTATGCCATTTCCAAACAATTTATAAAAAAAAAAAAGTTACAAAGGTGAAAACTAAAACACTGGAGCAAAAATGATATTTCACATCTTACTGTTCATAACACGACTTCAGTTGCTTACTGACAAAAGCAACAGAGGTGAAGAACAAGATCAGCCCCAGATATCCAGGTTTACCTACAGCCATCGTCAAACAGACGCCACACAGGCTACCTCCGGATGAGACAACATGAGGGTGATTGCCGTTTCCCTGGGCTCCCACCCCACCCTAGCCATGCCCTGACTTTATCACAGGAGGCGACACCGGAGTGCCAAGCCCTCCCTCGCCCTGCTCCCTCCCATCCCAAGGAAAGGAAACCCAGGTGACAGAGCTGGGCAGGAACCCCAAGAGGACCCCCACTTCCACAAGCAGAAGAACAGACCTGTCAAGAGATACCATGGGGCACACCTTCCTTATTTTCCGAAATAATAGCAGGTGCAGCTAGAAAAACTGCTTGAAGCCCACTGACGGTACTGTGCAGTGAGGCGCCTGACCTGATTTCTTGCTGGGAATGTTCCTCCCTCATCAATTCCACCACACTTGTCTGATGTTCCCTTTTTTGCCGTGTCTAATACAGATAACAAGTTACTTGAGGCAGGAAGCTGTCGAGTGCAGTACAGCTCATCTGCAAAGGGCTTGGCAGGCTGTGCAGTACCATATCCAACAACAAAAATAGAACAGATGACCAGCCTTTAAAACAAACACAATTTCACTTCTTCATAGATTAATAGCTTACTAATTCACTGCCTAATGTGTTATTAGCAACACACTTTAAAAATTAGGCTTTGACCCTCAAAAAATTCCTTTCTAAAAACATAAATAGTTCAAACTAAGCTTTTTCTTTTTTTTGTTTTGTTTTGTTTTTCCCCGCTAAGCATTTCATGAATGCAATGGCAATTTTCAAAGCATGAGATCTCAGGCTTTGATGATGCTATAAAATTAAATCTGACACTTGTAATAACTTCTTCCCAAGTACTTCATGACTCCAGCAAATTGCCATCAGTGCAGCTGCTGTGATGTGCTCCAGGCTCAATGGGACAAATGCAGACCCAGACAGGCAGTAGGGCAGGGTCTGTGAGCAGGGGCTCTGCAAACACCCCAGCACAGCACCCTGCATGGCCCAAGCTCCCTGCACAGGGCAGCAATGCACACACAGCAGGAACCGAGCAGGGCTGTGGGCCTTCCTCTGCTTGACATGTATGCGAGGCTTGTGCGGCCCCACAGAGGCTAATGAACAAGAATAGCCCCCGTGCGACTGCCCTACAGCTGATATGCTGCCAGGAACAGGGAGCAGAAAGTTTAGGAAAGAGTAGAAAGTGGGTGTACATGTTTTCTTGCTTCTTTAACTTGTGTCTGAATACTATACACTGCATTGCTCCTATTTAATGTCATAGGTCTAACTCACTCTACCAGGAATGCATCACGTCTCACATGTCACAGAAACTCCCAGCAAGGCTGCCAGTCCACGGTGCTGGTGATAATGAGGGAGCAGGAAGGTTCCCTTCTCTGTTCCACCGCCTGCTCCCGCTTTCCTTGTCAGGCAGGACACACACTGGACAGCCAGGACACCCACCAGCAACGCTGCAGCTGAGGCAATGCCCACGTGCAAAAGGTCAGGAGCTACTTGATGGGAAAGGATGGGAGAGGAACTCCTGAGGGAACGTGGGGGAACAGGAGGGGCTTCTCCGCAATGCGAGTGCCAAACAGCAACACCCAGATCCCTTCCTGCCTTGGCAGCCACACACCGGGACTGTCTCAATTACCTGTATTTCCCTTCAGCCTCTCTTGGATCTCTCTAAATTCTCAGCCTCCTCAGGGGATAAAAATTTAAATCCTTCCTGTTCTCACCAGCTCTGATAAGAGTTCCCTGCAGCATCATACAGATGTCAGACAGAGTCTTTACTGAATTCAGTCCTATACCATAACACTGTAAGAACCATTGGGGGGTCAGAGGGTGTTCAAAAAGAATGTAAAATGAAGTACAGAGTAATTGTCCTGGTTCCATGTTTTAAAAGGCAGGTGGTAGGATGCAGAAATATTTGTTGTTTTCTCAAGACTGGATGGGAACTGTTAGTACTACTTTAACTTAGGTATGTGCAAAATTAACAGCACAGTATTTAATGCACACCTTCACTCTCCTGATACAAACTGCACGGCAGCCCTCTGTGCCATCCAGCTTTTACCAGACCTCTAATTCCCTGTTAGATCTTCAACAATGTAAACAATTGCTTTGCAAAACACCTCCCCCCACCACACTGAATGAATTCATCTTCTTTCTTCATACTACAACAGAGAGAAGTTGTTTCTATTAATATCCCTCTCCCACTCCGGGGTATGTGCTCCCAAAGCAGCTCAGGTGTACTGTTTTCAGAGGAACTGACTGTGAAACAATGATGCCACCAAAGTCAGAAGCAGACTGCAATGTCCTTGAAAGGCAAGTACAGCATTAGATGGGGAAAGAAACACTGAAGAGACTTAGCAGGGGGAAATTAAGAATGTACACTATTGGAAAGCTCAGAATGCTATGTGTTGTTGGTTTATATTTTTTTCTTACCTTTACCTCCTAACTGATTTCACAAGTTATTTGGCTGATGTAGAAATGATTTTTTTTTTCTGCAAGCTGCTGACACCATTTCAATCGCCATAAACAACTTCAGTGGCTTCCTCTTTCTCTCTCCAATGTGCTCATTCTTCGCTTCTTTTTACCTTCAAATCTCTAGTATCAGAACTCCAAATTGTATCCCACAGGTCACTTGCTGCAATGTGCTCCAGGCTCAATGGGTTGAAGCGCATTCAGCAGCCTTTGCACAGACCCAAAACAGGAATTTTTGACTCTGGCTGTTCTCAACAAAACCAGCTGTGCCAGGATCACAGCAAATGTCTGGGTCCTGAGCAGTCTGGAGCTGTCTTATAATTAGAGCCTGGCATCTACTCAAGAATGAATTAAGTAATGATGATGAATTTTCATCACTCTTGTGATTCTGTATATGTAGGTCATATTCCATCATAACTATTAAACATAAAGCTATTGTTTCAGACACTGTATTATGGAAGCCCCACCTTCATGTCCTACCAAATGACTATCTATTAACAAAACATCCAGAAAATCTTTTTATAGCACCTCATTTCTGACAGTTTTCCATTCTCATCCAAGCTGCACAACCAAACACACCTGTTTTGCTTCTTTACCCCATCTTGCTCCTTTTCTTCTCTTCTCCTACTGTCATTAGTCCTCAAAGTAAGCTAGGAAAACACCCCCTTCAAACACAAATGTGCTTTTTTCCCCCCTCTTTGTTTCACTGAATGTTTGAGTGGGACCTTTTATTTTGTTCAGAAGTATTTTCACAAATAGAACATTTTATATAAATGTACTTTGCCATTACAAATATGCCGAACACCTGAGTAAAGTGTGTCAAAAAAGTGAACGCTAAGTAAAGAAAGCATCAAGCTGCTTTTGTTAAAACCATTGAGCAGCAACAACCAACTGACAGACTCAGCTTGAGGCTGAAAACAAAACACAGCAGAAGAATCACCCAGCGTTTGGAGAGAGGAGCGCACAGTATATGGCAGCAAGAGGGAACAAGCTGGGTAAGTTTGCTCTGCCACACAGCAGGCACCTGCCTGAGAGTTCAGGCACTTCTTGGAGGCAAGCAGGGAATCGGACAAACCCGCTCTTAGTTTTTATCTCACCACATAAATTCACCAAGCGAGTCTCTCATTCTTCAGTGCAGAAGAAAATTGATAATGCTGAGATAACAGAAATAGGGAATAATCAATTCAATTACAGATACTCAGTGGCAGCAGGATACAGAGCCGTGGGGGACACTCAAGTTTGTCAGGGGCTTTCCATGGCAGTTGCTTTGAGAGGCGTCAGGGCTGCAGTAACAAATGCAAGGGAAACACGGAAAGAGGAAACAAATGAGTCACACAACATGCTGGTTCATTTAGCGTACTGCATTGGCCAAAAGCTGATGCAAGGCTGGGTTTGCAAAGCCGCTGTTAAAACACAGGCATGTGACATGAGGCAACTTCAACCAGCCCAGTAAGAATCACAGGCTAACATGGAGCAACAACCAGCAGCCCAGGACAAAATATTGACCAAATTTAAGCACTTTGCCCAGGCCAGAAGCCAGACACAGAACTGTTTACAGAAAGACTGTAATTTATCCTTTGATATTGTTATTAAAAAGGTTGTAGCCTGAAGAGTCATTTTTAAAATCAGCTATGTGCATTCTCATAATTTTCTGTTTATATCAGTTACCCTGTTGTTTCATATGCAAAGCCATCTTCCCTTTAAATTCATCAGGCTATAGCCAGGAGTTGAAAGGAAAAGCAAGATACATTTCTGGCTCCACAAGAATTGAGACTATAAAAAAAATAGGACAGTCACTTCTTGGTGGAAATTTTCTGCCTGCGAGATGAAGTGCTGAAGATAGAAAGACTTTTAGTAAGACCAGCACTTAGCACACGCCTCAGGCACACGAAGAGAGGCAGCACTTACACCCCTAAAGTAACAGTGCAGGCGGAAAACAAGAGTCTGCCTACCACACAGTAGTGTGGTTCTCAACTCACCAAATACTTATTTGTCCAGATTATCGATTTTAAGAAGTCAGACTGCTGCTGAGCAGCATTACACACCTACATCCTCAAAACCATGCTATTGCAGACTTATTCAAGAGACCTACAAGTGATTACTCCATATAAAAGCAGCCAAGATAATGCTCTTTCTGTCTGAAACAAAAGCACGTCTGGCTGATATTTAACAGGACAAGACAAAAGAAACAATGAAACAAAATTAAAGTGCCTTTGCTGACATTGTAAACCAGCAGGTTCAAACTTACAGCTGAAATGCATTGTTTCAGATACTGAGAACCTTAAGAATTTGTTGGGCTGATTCAGAAACATTGCAAATCTCTTCTGTAGCTCAGTTGATCTGCTCCATTAAAGGAAAAGGTAAATGACCCAACCGCTGCTTCTCCCTGTCTGTGCTTGACACGTCAGCTTAAAGCAAACACCTTGAAGACAACGCAGCCTGTGTTACGTATCACACCCCTGTCCCTGCAGCGTGCTGTTCCTTTTCTCCAGAATTTCCCCGTTATTTGATACGCAAAAGGTAATCTTACAGCTTGGCTTTCTGCAGTTGCAAGCGTGGCAGGCAGCTGTGCCAGGCACTCTTGCCAAGAAAGTATTATGAGTCACTATGATAATAAAAATGCATCAAAGTAACAGGTATTTTTCTTCCTTAATAACACCAAGTACATAAGTCCAGGCAGGGATTTCCAGGCTTTGTAAGCTTGAAGTATATATACCCTAAGTCCATAGACTGAACAGGAGACTGACAACTCCATACCCCGCAGTCCTCTGAAAAGCCACTCCAAAGGTGCCATTGTTTACTGTTTAATGCCTATTTTGCCCAGATCTCCTGTTCATCTGTTGAAAGATCCACACAGACTGCAATTTTCCTACTGTAGTTCAGCAACTGCAATTAAAATCAGTGAGACTATGGTAAATTACATGAAAAAAAGGGTCATTATTGTTGACAAACAGTCTCAACAAGTGCATACAAAGTCAAGTAGGCTTTTTTTTCTTTCTTTTTTTTTTTTTTTTGTCTAAGAAAAAGAAAAAACCCTACTGAGCTGAAATTTTGGGGGATGCAATTTTTAAGTACCATTAGCCTGGCTACAAAATAAAACTCAACCAACCTTAATGTTGATAGAAATATTTTTCCTCAGGTTACCCAAATGCTCTTTAATAAGGACAAGACTGCTGCCAGCTCTGAACCTTATTCCCACCAGTTTCACTAGATCCACCTGTTTCAGTGGTAATGATTTTGATTTAGGCCAGTATACACCAATTGCATGTGGGTGCATGCAGAAGCTGTAATAGTATATGCTCATAGAGAACTTGAGCAATCCACTCCAAATTGCTTAACTTCGTCTGTCCAGCTGCAGCTCCCTTGGCACGCCTGCTCTATACCCTCTGGCCTGGGAAATCAGAGGCATCTTTCACAATTAAGCTCAACATGGGAGCAGAAGAGCTGAAATACAGGGCCAGAAAGCTAATACCAGCCAAGGCATCCCCCCCACCATTAAACGCCACCTGGGCATGTTGGATGCACCAACAACCTGCTGATTTCAGAGCTTTCAATGGATCTGTTCGACTCCACCAGATACACAGAAAGCTAACAAAGTTGCCAAATGGTAATTTAAGGCCCTTCACACTCAGACCTGCCTGCCAAATTAACACATGCACACAGAGAACTCTGTCACATGACAGAAGATGTTTTGGGTTCCCAAACTGGAAAATCAGGTGAACAGATGCTATAAGGGTAAGAAAGAGCAGGCAAGCTCACAAGAAAGTAGGAATGGGGAAGACACACAGAACAGGTCATGCCAGCTGCCCACAAATTTATAACATCCCTTCAGTATGCCTGAGGGTGCCCCCATTGCTCCTTGCAGTAAGTTAACTCTTTCCAGTGATGTTGGGCCCTTGGAGGCAGTATGTGAGTCCATTCCTCCTACATGTCTTCCTAATTTGTCAAGACAGGTGAGCCAGCCTTCAAAACATCAACAGCCTTCCTGTGAAGAAGACAAAGCCAGGGATATTACGTGTAAAGTTTTGGCCCAAATTGTGAATATGACAGAAAATCTGGAGCTACTGAAACCTGGCTGAAGCTGAAATGGCTAAGGGATGCTACCTATACTTAAAACACTAGCACTGCATAATATTCACTAAGGAACTACATACATGTTTATCTTTTTTGTTTTGCAGATGTTTCTTCTTTTTGCAGAGTGACAAAATTTTGTTGAGAGGAAACAGATAGTAGCTATACTAGTCACAGAAAGAAACCACTAGCAGGGCTAAGGTTAAGGCTAGGAATGTCAGATCTGTATTGCAAGTTTGCATGAATTAGACAACATCGTCACTGCAAAGCCTCCAAGCTCAGTGCTGATGCAAACGCAAGTAGTGACTGACAGAAAGAGCTGGTGACTGAACAATGTTTCTGTATCAGTCAGAGCAAATGGAGTCCTAAGAAGATAACCCACAGCAGACAGCAATATGGACAACGTATGAGGTCTCAGACCAGAACTATTTATAGCCTGGGGCTTCAACCCCTGAACTACCGTTCCACAGGGAGGGCAAGTTCTGCCTAGAAATAGCAATTCGTGGAAAAAGGTCTAATTTATCATAGCAACAGAACTGAAAAAAATAGAGGACAAAAAGTAAAAGCTATGGTCAAATGAACAGAAATGATGCAATTATCCATAAAAAAAACCCCAAAAAACTACGGACAAAACCAGGATATATATATACACACACACACACTTTAGTATCAATAATAATTTCACAGTTTTCCTTAAAAAAACCCCACAATTCTAATGGAAAAAAAAAACCCACAAAAAAACAACAATTTAGGTAGGAACAGATAATTTCTTTACATCATTGCTGCCTTGTTTTAAGGCATCACTGTCCAGGAGGCCATTTGATAGAAGGGAAGTGACCAGGAGGACTGAGGAGCATAGGTGGGAAAAACCAGAGGAGGATGCCATGGAAGTACCCTTTTTAGTTTTGGAAGAGGGCAGAGTACAAGGTTATTTTGAACCATGGAGCAGGAATCAGAGAAGGAACATGAAGACGATGATAATGTTAAACTAAAGAACATGATATTTATGATCTTAATAGCTAAATACATCCAGAAGCAGAAGATAATTTATCTGCAAGGTGTTGGAGGATAAAGTGAAGGTGAGCAAGATGAGAAATAATCAAAGCTTTGCCAGAGAAAGCTGTCCAGATTAATAAAATGTAGCAGAGGAAGGCACTCAAAGGATCCTGTGAGAGGATCACACATTCATGAGGGAGTAAGGAGAGGTCAGTAATTTACTATGAGGGCTGGAAGTGCAAGCAAATCAGAATTTAGTCAGAGCAGAGGGAGCCAAAGGACCGCTGAGGAAAGCGCTGGCGTGGCAGTGAGGAATGAGTAGCCCAGAGAGGCTGTGTCAGTGCCAGACTGACACACAGGACTTGCTAGCGGGAGAACAGCCAGAGGCGGAAAGGCTGTTGTTGTGGTAAAACAGCAAAAGATTACAGACAAACCCAGATTTACTACACCTAACTTTAGGCACTGGGGAGATGATAGGTTAGGAGCTGAGCTACTTCAGGCTTCCTGCTCGCCCCCCTTCTCTTTTCAGCCCACATGGATTTTAGGGGAATTCCTCTTCTGACTTAGATGCTTAAAACTACCTGGGATGAATCTAGCCTGCCTGCGGCATCCTTCAGATGAACAAACATAGGAAGAGGAATAGTCTTTTTCCTCAGGTCCTACAAAGGAGAAAATTCCTTGATGCCTGAAGGTGGATGGCTGCACTGTGGGGTGCCAGGGGACCCTCTGCATTTCAATTACTCATGAGCAGGGAGCTATTGAAAAATGGGTTTGGAAAAATCCTGCACATGATCTTGGGCTGTTACAGAAACCTCTGCTTACAAAAGGTTTCTGAGTCAACAGAAAGACAGCTGTGAAGGGACAGTAGATAATTTGACCCAAAGACAGAGTATAGTCCAATAATGGGAGACAGCAGGAGAGAAATGGTCTAAGCAACCTGAAAGGAAAAACAAAAGAAAAAAAAGGAAAACGGAAACAGTGATCTATAAATACAACTGCTGGATGTAGACAAGAGGTGCCTTTGGTTTGGGAATACCCACACAGGGATTACAGAGGGGAAAAAAAGAGAAAGAGGAGGCCAGGGACCAGCTAAACCACATGAACATGAAATTGACAGTAAACAGCTGCTTCTTTTGAAAAATATGCAAGTTTAACAAGCTAAATATCAGCACAAAGTCATAGCCTGCCTGGAAATGTGAAAACAGCACTCGGAGCTGCTGGTGACTTACATGAAGGTCACAGTGTACCTACATCTGCACAGCTGAGGCAGGCTGTGTCACAGGCAAACCAGAGAGCTGGCTGCCAGTCTGGAGGCTCCTTCTACTCCAATTCAGGAAGAAAAGGCTCCCATAATCCCAATCAACCATATCATATGTTATTAAAACTTATCTTGCCTCAGAAAAACTACAGCAACAATTTTAAGGGAGTGGAAAAAATAATGCATGAATTATTAAAATAAACTACAAAAGACAGTACGATCTAGAAAATATCAGGCTGGCTTTCTTCTTAAACATTCAAAAAAATCAAAGCAGACATCAAAACAAATATCCAAACACTTTATGAGACATAAAATAGGGAGATAATCAGGGGGAAAGTGCACAGGAAAAACTAGAAAGAAGAAAATAGTATGAACAGTGACATTTACTTGTAGTTTAATGCTTGTTCTCATCAGACTAAATCTTGCTTTTCCCCAAAAAAAAATGTTACCTAGAAGATAAATACCTACTTCCCCCATCCAGGAAAGCTGATGCAGCTAATCTTCCCATTCCACATTTGTTATTTAACCTATCTGTTTATCTGTCTACAGCATCAGCCATTTTGCTAATTAACTCCTTGTAACACATGGAAATAGAAAAAGCTGAAAAAAGTCACCCTTAGGAAACAGAAAACCAGGGAAATAGGAAGAAAAATTCCAAGTTTTAATACTGCAATGAATAATGCCTTAAATAAACCACTCAGGTGACAAGAAGATGCAAGGTTTCTGACATCTGCCATCAGACTAAGAATAAAAGGCAGAAGAAACAGTTTCAAAGGATGCAAAAACCACATCTCTTTTCTTTCCAGGTAACTTTTTATTCTGAAATACGTTTACATCTCTGCATGAGCAATAGCCAAGAAAACACTCCTAGATTTAATCACAGCTCACCTCATTGCACACTGCTATTTAGTTCTGGTTTTGAACACATAAGGATTTTACATTTTCATCAAGAAAATCTCAGAAATCTTAAGAATCTTTTTACAATGCTAAAACCATTTTAGCAGATCTTCTGTAATTTTTAATCAATACAGATGTAAGACTACATTTACCACGATGAATCCATTCAAATCTTCATTTTCATTAAAGTCCAGTTTAGACCCACCCAAAATACTGGCTTGCAGTGCCTTGCAGTTAGTTGAGCTTTTCACCACTTTATATTAAACCCATTCCACTAGACAAATCTGTAATTCCCCCCACTTCTTAGCTACAGCTGAGTACGATAAAAAAGGAACCCAGACCCATTTAGAGTATTTCACTGGGCTAGCAGCTACCCTAAACTATTCAAGAGGACCTTCTAAAGCTTGCCT
>VZTO01009039.1:30180-58601 GCA_013400615.1 Syrrhaptes paradoxus | reverse complement strand
AAAAAATGTTACCTAGAAGATAAATACCTACTTCCCCCATCCAGGAAAGCTGATGCAGCTAATCTTCCCATTCCACATTTGTTATTTAACCTATCTGTTTATCTGTCTACAGCATCAGCCATTTTGCTAATTAACTCCTTGTAACACATGGAAATAGAAAAAGCTGAAAAAAGTCACCCTTAGGAAACAGAAAACCAGGGAAATAGGAAGAAAAATTCCAAGTTTTAATACTGCAATGAATAATGCCTTAAATAAANAAAAAATGTTACCTAGAAGATAAATACCTACTTCCCCCATCCAGGAAAGCTGATGCAGCTAATCTTCCCATTCCACATTTGTTATTTAACCTATCTGTTTATCTGTCTACAGCATCAGCCATTTTGCTAATTAACTCCTTGTAACACATGGAAATAGAAAAAGCTGAAAAAAGTCATCCTTAGGAAACAGAAAACCAGGGAAATAGGAAGAAAAATTCCAAGTTTTAATACTGCAATGAATAATGCCTTAAATAAACCACTCAGGTGACAAGAAGATGCAAGGTTTCTGACATCTGCCATCAGACTAAGAATAAAAGGCAGAAGAAACAGTTTCAAAGGATGCAAAAACCACATCTCTTTTCTTTCCAGGTAACTTTTTATTCTGAAATACGTTTACATCTCTGCATGAGCAATAGCCAAGAAAACACTCCTAGATTTAATCACAGCTCACCTCATTGCACACTGCTATTTAGTTCTGGTTTTGAACACATAAGGATTTTACATTTTCATCAAGAAAATCTCAGAAATCTTAAGAATCTTTTTACAATGCTAAAACCATTTTAGCAGATCTTCTGTAATTTTTAATCAATACAGATGTAAGACTACATTTACCACGATGAATCCATTCAAATCTTCATTTTCATTAAAGTCCAGTTTAGACCCACCCAAAATACTGGCTTGCAGTGCCTTGCAGTTAGTTGAGCTTTTCACCACTTTATATTAAACCCATTCCACTAGACAAATCTGTAATTCCCCCACTTCTTAGCTACAGCTGAGTACGACAAAAAAGGAATCCAGACCCATTTAGAGTATTTCACTGGGCTAGCAGCTACCCAAAACTATTCAAGAGGACCTTCTAAAGCTTGCCTTGTGAATATTTAAGCACTAAAAATGTTAATTAGCATTAATATAAACAAAAGTTTAACCTGGTGACAAAAGCTCTTAACCTTTCCTTTCCTATTAATGCGAACATGCATAAAGAATGCTAGCCAGATTACCAGGATTTTCTGTAAATCCAACAAAATCTCTAACAGCATCCACACAACATTATTTAAGACCAGCAGCTCCTCCTACCAGCGCACTGGGAAACCGCATTTAATCTTTGCATCAATTCTTCTAGGGCCATTTCTTCAGTTTTCAGCCAGCATCTCATTCTCTGATAAAACAAAAAGAATCCACGGCAAACATGCTCCCCCTGCTCCAAGAATGAAAGGGGAGGGGAGGGGGGGAACCACCCCAAACCAGAGCACTACAGCAGTGCTTCGCAGCCCTGCATTTCAATGCCTCCACAGGGAGCCCTCTCGGCACAAAGGCAGCCAGGAGCCCACGTTCCCTCCTGGCAGCGCCTGGGTGAGGTGGGTGCTGCTTGAAGCCAGAGCCGTGAACGTAAATGACAGCAGGACCGCTTCAAAACTTCTCTCCCCTCCTCTGCGCATGGGTTTGCCTGCAGTGGGAGTCCTCAAATGCCAGAATGAATGCGGAGCGTTGATGAGCCGACGTATCGCCAGCCTCTCCCCGCCTGCAGCCAGCGCTGGGAAGGGCTGTGCTGAATAGAGCGATGGGCGAGCAGCCGGAGCCGGCAGAAGCCCCCTCCTCACGCTCAGGCGAACGTTAGCCTCCTTTCTACTACTACCTTCTTGCTAGTTCACTGCAGGCTGAGCGGCTGTGAAGGAAAATAAATGCCTTCTCCCTGCCAACACCAAGGCTGTTCAGCTCTGGCCAGCCCGTGTAACGCCTTCACACTCAGTCTGAAATGGTCATTTTTGAAGGCTGAGGACTTCACATTTCTTTTAAGCACCAAAATAACCACAGCCATCTTCTGGACTATTTGGAGGAGCTCGACTGCTTAAATGTTGTGCCACAGCAGCCTCCGTAACTCTGTGAAATCCAGATTTCCACAAAATCTGTTTTACCACCTTAGGCAAAGGGGTTTTAGAGTCAAGATCTTCAGACCCCACAAGGTGTACACAGTATATACAAGAGAACTTCTGCAGAAGGTAACTAGCTTTACTAGGTAACTAGTAAACAAGCCTAACAGCGAGTAAACTTCCATTTGTTACAGAGGGTACACCACCACTGGAAAACTTCTAGAGATATAGAAAATCCTACAAGACTGAAAGCCATACAATGCCCCTCTGTACGACTGCTCCTCGTGATTGCTTTTCAGTGCTTTTATACAGACTGTTTTACAAGTTTTAAGCTATGAGGCTTTTAACGCTTTCCTTTTTCAAGATCATCTCAATGCCTACTGAATTTCATTATAGGCATGTTTTTGCTGATGGTCAGCTGAACTCTCCGTTTTCTAGGAAAATATGTGGATACCTGTGATGACCTCTCAACAATAACATTAGGGAGGGCATGAACTAAAAATATTTTTAAGAGGACCCAACAATCTATCTGGGCTTACTCTATCAATAAAATTAATTCAAATAATATTAAAATACTCATTTATAACAAATCCCACATCATTTCCACTCCAAGTATGACAGACCTACGGCAGCTCCATGTATTGTATATGACTAGAGCAATATATATTTCCATCTCTGTGTCCATAGAAATGAAAATATTGTCTCTAGTCAAGCTTTTGCATAACAAAGTATTACCATAAAAATACAGCATCATAGGAACTTTATATGCAAAAAGTATTTTGTATATATGATCGTCATTTAAGATTGCATTTTTGCAAAGGAACAAGTGATCTGCAGCAAGACCATGATTACCAGGTCATGCTCTGGCCATTCAGGTGGTGAACCAGGAGCAAAGGAACTAGAAAAGGTGTGCAAATCCACAGACGCCTGTGGATAGCTGAGGCTTGTTTTGAAACAAAGGCTGGGGACAGAATGCCGTGTCCAAAGACAGCCCAGGGAAAAAATCCAGATCTCAGGAAGTCAATGGGACTTGTTGACTGCAGCAAGTCAAAGGCCTAAGACATTTTAGTATATGCATAAAAGCAAAGTTCGCTTCTAAGATTACACTATTTCCTGCTGCAACAAGAAGTTCAGGAGACATACTCGTGAGTATCTACTGAAACAGAAGATGCTAGTTCAATCCCAGTTTTCCTTGAGCGTCCTGCCTCAATTCAACAGCAATTTCATATTTTCCTTGGAAACCTTAAGCAAACCGCTTAAGCCTCCCATATATCACAAGGTCCATCTTTCCATGGCATTTTCTCAGTGAAATAACAAATCAAAAGCAAGATATAAATGTACTGACGAATTTTATCATATCAGCCAGTCAACTTTCAGGATCACATGCACATAATATCTATTTATGCTTGTGCAAAATGAATTGAGAACTCCAATACGGTAGTTAAAGCTCAGTTATACCAACATTGCCACTTTATATATACTTTCAAACAAACAAATTTAAAGCATGCAAGGCATGAGCAGAGCATCAAAGCAAAAGGTTTCAGTTAGCTGTATTGAAAGTTAGTTTACCTAAAAGTGTGTGTGGGGTGTAATCATGTACTTGTCTAATCATGTTCATTCATGGAAATCAGTGCATTCACGTTTATCCATCAGGAAATCACTCACTGTCAAGAGTGACACAGTAATCAGCTTAGGTGTAGTTTCTCTACCAATGAAACAGAGATACAGTATTTTCAAAATACTTACCACAGAATGTATTTCAAAGCATTTCAAACCCCTGCTGGTTTGAAACTGAAATCTAACCCGATCATCCATGATTTCATGAATAACCTTGAGTCAGAGTAAAAAAACAGACCTTAAACAAATTCAAATCACCTCCTAAGCGGGGCCAACTGAGCCTTCTTGCAACAAAAATCAAACCATCAGCTTATTATGAGCTACCTAGGGAATGAAAACATTTCTAGAAATAACAGCATCAGTATAGCTCGGGGACGAGCTACTACAATTTTCCCTCTCTTGGAGTTTGTACCTGATGCCTCACACCTTTGCAGGTCACCATGACAATCATTAGAGAGTTAAACATACCATTGCATCCTCACACATCTCATGCCAAATTAAGAGTAAAAGGATCAATGTCCAGTTCTAATACTGAGAATCTGTAAACACAGTAGGAGATGTTTTCATTTTTCAGGTATAAATGTGATTCTTTTTAATATATATATTTTGTTTTTACTGAAAAATTCAAGCTGCTTCTGGAATTCTGATTTTTTACTTCTAATGTATCACCTCTAGAAAAAAATCTTCAGTACCTAAGCAAAAGATACTTGCAACAATATAAAGATTTCTCTGCTCACTTTACTTTGATCTGCACAATATCGTTCCTCAACGAGTTCCAAAATTTAATGATGTGCTGCTTTGGAGAAACTGCTTTTGTTTAAACTACCTTCCTGAAATTTTTCTGGGTGCCCCAGTTTGCCTTTTGTGAAGCAGTGGAAAAAAACAGGAAATAAACACACTCTATTCACTTCCCCAAGCCATTCATGACTATACAGACCTCCACTGTAGGTGATATTATGTCCTCTCCAATTGCCTTTTTTCCAGACAGAAAATTTCCTACACTAATTAGTTCCTATTTGCACAAAAGCAACCCCATACCTCTGACCGCCTTCACCATGCCTCCACATACCCTAATTCTACTCTAACAAAGCAAACAAAACTGGACATGGTACTCAAGAAGTAGGCACAGCAGAGATTACACAGTGACATAAGGATTTTGTTGTTCTCGGTTTCCCTCTCAGCGGTTTATAATGCTCTGTTTGCTTTTTAGGACCAACACAGTGCCAACTGAGCTGCTGCTGTTTTCAGGGAACTACCCACAATCAGTGAAGGTTTCTTAACTGAGGATACAGCTAGCTTAGGGAACAGTGTTGTCTTTTCTCATCACCCTGTACAAACAATTCATTTCACCTACTCCTCAATTACTTAGCATCACCAATTTATCCTCCAACTGTTTGCTTTTAGCACTGAATTTGACTAATTTGAATAATTTAACATATTCACAGATTTTGTCTTTCCACACTTCCTTTCCATTTCCAGCTCATTTGGGATTATGTTGAACAGCTGAAGCTCCTGCAGAAATCTCTGCTTTACTCCACCAACAACTCCCCTCCCACAGAAAACAGACCACCTAAAGCAATTCTCCATTTCTTGTTTTTTAATCAATTATTAATCCACAAAAGGGCTCTCATTTTAACCCATAAGAGCTTAGATTCTCAAAGAGCCTGGGAGCAGCTGCAGTGGAAAGAAGACTATTCATAGAAGATAAAACAGTACTACAAGATATTAAAACACATACAAGTTTCCCTGCTGCTTTGCATGGGCCCTACGACATCTGCCAAGCATCCCATACTATTTTCCAGCAATACCACGTGGTCACCATCAGGCAGGCAAGTCAGCCATGCTCTTTTCTGGATGGACCCAACATCACATGCCACAAAACTCTATAGACCGTGTAAGCAATGAAGCTACAGGCACCCACATCACCACCACTGTCCTAAGTCACTGCAGACATAGGCAGAAACACTTACCTAACCTGTGTTCCTGCAGAATAGGAAGAGACCCATTGCATGTGATTTTCATAATCTAGGTCCTCACAGGTCTTACAAAAAACTTCCACATACACCCACTGCACAAAAGCAATAGTGATCCCCAGCCTTAAATAAAAGGGGAAAGAAAGGGGAGACAGGGCAGTTGATATGAAAGATCCAAACAGAAAATGCATTTTTAACATTTCAGCCTCCTCTTGGCACCAGCTCTTCCTTCATGAAGCAAGGGGATTTTTCCTTTTTATTTTTTCTGAATGACTGAGTTCTCTTGGTAATCAGCCCAGTTAGGCTTTATTATGTAAAGCATCTGGGATTTGAAACTGGGATTCATAAGCAGAGATGGCAGTATTCTGTTTTTGGCAACACCTCACTCTTCCACAAGGAGAAAATTGTTCCTAGATTCACAATCTCAACGAATACAGAGAACTTTGTATTGTACAAGTCATCACCCTGCCAATACAGGAAAGCAAAAGTAAAAGTTTTTTTTCTTAAAAACTTGACACTTAAGCACTCATACAAAGCCAGAGTATGGGCAAGGTTCATATAGGAACACAGGTTAAAGAAGCCTTCAGATGTGCAAGAGCATTTAATAGAGGAATTCCACCAGAACTATGCCTTGTTTTTACCAAATCTCTATCAAGTCTTCAGTGTCAGATTAACCTCCATCATATTTCCCTTTGAGAAAGTAAGTGCCATACAGAAAAAAAGGCCTAGCAGGTCCTCTCCACGTCCCCACATCTGGGATGTGTGTTAGCCACACACAGGGACCAGGCCAAGGTGGTAACCAGTCGAGCAGTAGAGGAAAAGCCTCACTCTCACCCTCTTTCTACACAGATGCTCCCCTTCCTTTCCATTATTGCTCAGGCCCTTTGCTGAAAAGTAGGAGAAGATGAATGAAAAGCAACACACCCATTTCTATTTGGTGGCCAGTAATTTCAGTCTTCTTCTCTAAACACCTTTCTTTAACCCTTACCAATTGCAATGTAGCCTCCCCTTAAAAATAAATAAACAAATAAATAAATATATATAATTGAGATTAATTCTTAAAGCTTATCTTAGCCACTAACTCATCCAGAATTCATTTCTTCCATATCCCATATCTCAGTTTTACACTAGAGCAGCATTCCTCCTGCTTCTGTGAAGCTTTGTAGTTAGGCTCTTCAATCTGAATGAACTTAAAACAATTGACCAGATCAAGGGTTTCAATACTTCCTGGCATAACAGGCAGGGTCTTCTTTTTTTCCAGGCTCCCTTGCTTATATGAAGCAAATCAATGAAATGTCACTTGAATCTCTCCCACTGATCTTCTGTGTTTCTAAAGAACACCAAGTTTTCCAGTAACTTCTTCATTCAGTTTTCTTCTTCATCTTCCTCTTTTGCCATATGTGATTAAGTAGTCACTGCGGAGCCAACAGCCTTGAAAGAGTTCATTCAGTGTAACACCTCCAACTGCCCCTGCTCAGCTGAGGGCTGCTCCAGCCCTTTATCCCTTTCCAGTCTGAAGAGCTAAACCACCTAGGTGTGCCAGCAGCTGCACTCCCCTAAAAGCAGGCATGGCAATGAATGAATATTGACTTTTCACCAGCCCAATGCCAAGTAAGACCCTTCATTTATAAGTTTACTGAGATATCTTTATAGACGAAGAAAGCACTTGAAGCACTTTCTGTAGGAAGCTGGGAAGACTGAAGATGGGAAGCATACAAGTGAGCAAGGAAAGAACTTGCTGCAAACATAAGTAATACGGAAAGAAATAAAGTATCACTGTTATTTTGTTCTTTGGGGCAATTCCACTAGTATGTATAATTAAAGGAAAGGCCACACAAGGGAAATACTCCAACCCTTAAAAAAATATGAAACCACAGTACTTTAAACATAGATAAAAGAGGAAATCAGGGAGCTCTTGTTTTAGAAGATCAGATATTGAAAGGTACCATGATAAATAGGTCGTAGCATCCGGATGCAGAGGTGTCATAATCATATTCTCCCCTGGAGTTAGTATTCTGTATTTAAATGTAGAAAGGAAATAAATCCAGAGGACTTGCAGCTTCTGTCTTCTCTTACTATGATGATTTTATTTTCAAAGGAGATGCAGGGTGAGGATTCATAAAATTAATCTCTCCTCCCAAAAAAGTCCATCCAATATTTTTTTTAAAGCTCACACATTTGAGGTCTCCTAAAAAGTTTTAGACTTTAAATCAAGAAAAGTCCACATTTTATTACATGTCCTACTTTGTAAAAATTACTATTTCAAAAGAACTGGCTGGCTGTACACATGAAAGTTTAGCAGTTCTACCATTCAAGAGTCAGGGCTGACTTACAACATTCTTGGGAAATTACTCTGTAACAAAATGTGATATTTAACTGTCACTTATGATTGTTAATTTTATATACAATCAGCAATCTAAAAAGTATTCAGAACAAAAAAAGTGGGGTATTTCCAGGACCATTCCATTTGATTGCACAGAATAAAACTGAAGTGCCTACCCCTGCGGAACAGGCTGACAAGTTCCATCACAGATAAAGGACAGAGTAGAAGGATGTCAACTTTAATTCAAAACTTGTTTTAATGGGATGTATCTTAGTTTGACTGCCCTTTTCCACTTGTACATCCTTTAAAATGTAGCATTCACTGGAGCTTTAGGGTGGCAGAAAACTCTTCCCTTTCTAGGAAAGGAAATAGTACAATATTCAGGGAACACACTGAGGATATGGGAAAATTCAGTTTGTGATTGGTCTGGCTGAGCTGCCCACCTCCAGCAGACGTGCCCCCCCCCCCAGGCTACTTACTATTCTACTCTGGGTGCTGGTTTCTCTCCTGGACTGTACCCCAAGCACTGTTAAAGGACTGGGCTTTGTCTTGATGCAGAAGAGGAAAAATTAGTAAGTGTCAAAACATATCTAGGAATAGAAAAATCATCTCCAACAACCACAAAGGTATTTAGCCTGCAGCCAAAGAGGCCAAACCCTGAACAAAATCTAGGTCTTGCTGCAGAACACTTACCCTTACTGCAGGTCTTTCCACGGTGCCTTTGTGTCTTTCACAGCAGAGCTTGAAAACTTCTCTGTGTACGTTTCATTAACAGGCTAATTCCCCCATCTATTTTACTACACACAAACCTCAGTGATAAAATAGCATTATTTTCTTAGTCTGGTTATTTGTGTTGATGGATGCCTCTGAAAAAAAAAGGCTTTTGCAGATAATTACAACTTTTTCATTTCTTGACAAATAAAAATCACTATGTCCAGTTCAAAAATCATTTAGGGTTTTTTTTTAATTAGAATATGAAATAGTGAACATTTTCAGATACCATCATTTTTTCCATTTAATATTTTTCACAGAATATGCTGCTTCCCAAACTAATTAATTTAAATTGACCTGGCAAAATTAAATTGATCTTTCCTGGTAGCTGGTCTGTACAATACCTCACTAGATGAGAAAAAAATGCTCTCACTTTATAGTTTCTCTGTTTTCATTATGGTAAGCTCTCAAAAAATAAAAAGTCATCTAGGCTTCTTTACATTGGAAGTCACATCCAAACCACCATTTCATGCTTTCTTGAAACAGAAAGATTGAATTTTTGCTTTAATAGGCTTCTGAAGGTATGGCTGTTAGTTTTCTTGAAAAAATAAAAGCTATTGGTAACTAATAACCTCCAGGAAGCACCAACTGGAAAACCAAAATATCTTCAACACTGGTATTCTCAACAGTTTCTTTGTAATCACCCTGTTCTTGCACCATGTTCTGTATGATGTATAGTGGCCCACTCCCCAGTCATGTTCCTGTATACTTCACGGCAATGCCTAGATTTCTGAAAAAGACCATTTTGATCCCCTTCACCATTCCCACCTGTGTACCCACGAGGAAGAGCATTTTCAAAGACAAATATTGTTGCCTGCATCAGCAGAGCACAGATGAGCCGTAGGGAGAACAGGGAGGCTAGAATTATGAAATATAATTTAAAAGCTGCAATTCCAAAGGGCAGCATACAGAGGAGGCTTGAGGATGCCAGGTACCACACACTGGAAGGCCTGACTCAAAACTTTATCTGTATCACACCAACACACACAAAAGGAAAAGTCTCTTTGGTCCCTAGAGACTGATCTACATCAGCATCGCCCTAAGAGACATCAAATTCCTTCAAGGTCTTGACCAACCCTTTAGAGACACAAACAGAGTAAGGCATTAAGGAAATAGTCACTTTGCATCTGTGGTTATTAAGACAGTTGGATCTGCCATTGCTAGGATCACCTGCTGCAAAAGCAAAAATCACTCAGTAACTTGAACTAGAAGGCTTTACTGGGTAAAACCAAATAAATGCATAAAAATAAACCACCTAGCAAATAATGATTGAAATGATGTTATCAAATACAGAAGTCAGATATCCTCTAACTATCCAAAAGCTTCCCATAACACAATGGTATCTGTAAACACTGTTATCCTAATTAATCTTTTTAAATTTCAGGTTTCTCTTCATTGTCACATGTATGCATCAGGATGTCTTGCTATTAGCAGTGGTGTGGTAATGGGTGGCAGGCAAACAGCTCTCAAAAAGTAGAAGTTATGTTATTAGATGGCTTAACTTTAACATTATTTGCATGGGTTTAAGCACCATGCTGTTCAAGGAACTGCATTGTTCACTTTACAATAGAGTATTCTTGTATTATTTTTTCAGGGTTTTAAATGTGTAGATGCAACAAGGAGGGGTAGGATAGGATTCTGAAGATAGATCATGAATAACAGCTGCCATACAAATACTTCTTTCACTCAACTTCTATCCCTTTCTTTCCTCTCCCTGACATTTGCAAAAGAGACTTTAAAACTAAAGACTATTTTCTAATGGAAAAGACAGTATTGGGCTTTTCTCCCCATCTCCTCAATCCCCAAATATTCTCAGTTGGCATCCACAAGGCACACGGACCATTCTAATGTCATATTGGTAACTTAGAGCACCCAAAGCAAATAGTAATAAAAGAAAGTCCATGAAAACTTCAAGTACTTTCTAGAGACAGACCTCTTCAAAAAGATACAACTCAGCAATGACAGGCAACATTATCCATCCACACAGTAAGGTCTCAGATTCAAAGGCTGTTTAATACTTATGAATAAAATCCCAAATGCAAAGAGCCTAGTGATTAAACTTTATATATATATATTTCATGTGAACAGCTGCCTCCTCTTAGAGAGGAAAAAGAGTTTATGAAACATTTTGAAGTGTATGTTAGCAAGCAACCCCCCCGTGGAATCACTGCCAGATGTCTCTATAATATTTGACAAGCTACAGCCAATGTTTTGTCAACATGTGTTAAAAGTGTTTTTCTATACAGTGTAGCCTTCCCAGTACTATATGTTATTTTTCCAATATATATGGTAAACCATTTTACTAACAGAAAAAGTCACAAATGTGACTTCTATCTCATGTACTTGTGACCCAAGTACACAGATGAAGCTCTGTTAAACATACCTGCTAAAAACCAATATAATTCGTATGCAATACTTGCTTAACAGATCTTCTCCTTCTTAAAGTACAATCACGCAAGTAAGTTTTAAATTAATTCTTCCTGATATAATTACACAACCACACTGTTGCATAGATTTGGTTTTTGGCTTGAACAGTTAAAGCTAATTATAAGCATCACCAAAATCTTCTAACACAATATATGAAATCATACTCCTCTCACAGCCAGAACAAAAATACTCAACTGTGAGAACACATACATGTATCCCATATTGAATTAATTAAACTACAAATAAAACCAATGTCCTGCCAAAATCCTATTATGAGGCAAATGTACCAGCAATTCCTTTCAGCAGCTCTCTGTTCGCCAATTCCAAAAACCAGCTACAACTGCAACAATATGCAAACAATAGCACTGAGCTTTAAAAAGCAAGAGTTCAGAAAACTAGATGCTGTCTGTAAGTGTATATATATATATATACGCACATGCACATCCCACACTGTCCATGTTTAGGCTTGTAAATACCAACCTTTCTTGTTGTTCTGTCCAAAATCCAAAACATGTCACCCATCTCCTCTGATCAGGTGTTTTACGCGAGAACAGCATAAATTCGAGAAACAAATGTAGTAAAAAAGTCCAAGTGTGCATGTTAAATTCTTCTCAAATGCAATAAAACTGACAGGTTCAGTCTGGTGCATTTAGCTTTTGCAGTGAATTTGTTTCCAAGGAAACCAATACCTGCAGATGTTTTCCCCATATAAAAAAAAATCAGCAGTGAGATTACTTGTTTACTCAATATTTTATTCACACATTTTTTCTGATCAATAGCAAACTATTCCTCAAACTCTGTTAGAAGACCAGACTGCATTTAAAAAAAAAATAATTAAAAAAACCCTTATTTTTACATAATCTTACAGAACAGGTGTTGCTAAAGGAAGCACATCAATTTACGTGTTTTCCTCTTTCATTGTCATCTCCCAAAGTGACCTACCTCCCCTGCTTTGTCTCCTTGGATAGAAATGTGCCAAAGCCACCCTGTATGATCAGATTTCATCCTAAAAGGTGCTCCAACAACTTAAGGCCCCAGCTTCTAAAAAACAGTGCTGACTTGGAGAAGCTACAAGAATGCCTATTCTTAACACATGGCACAGCTTTGCAAAATTGTATCATGCTGTAGAGATATCACCATGCCTGAGATGATTTATGCTTCTTAGGATGAGAGTACAAAACATAAATACACACTAAAACCATAATGGAGATGCAGGGTAGAAAATCCACTTTCCCTGCAGTTTTTCTACAGGACATTAAACCTATCACTCGAAGTTACACACACAATGCTTACTTCCCATTTATGCTGCGCATTCCCAAGCTGATATAGATAAATGAAAGTACTATAGGTGCTGCCTCTTTTTTCTTTCTTTTTAAATTAGACGTCTTTTCTCTGGATAAGATACTGCAATATTTACCATACCTTCTGAGCTCTGAAAGTTTTGTTCCCCTTGTCCTCTTTCAGTGTTGCTGATTCAACAGCAACATCTACTGGGCACAGAAGGACAAGATTCAATTTCTTAACAGAGATTAAAGGGCCAGGCACAGCAGCAGAAAATACCTATGGCATGTATCTCTGGATACTTTTGCATTCCAGTCACTATGAAACCAGAACTGAAAGGAACAAAACTTTTAAATATACATTTGCTCTCTACTGACTCCTCCAAAAGGAAAACAAAACCAACATAAAGATGCATAAAAGAGTAGCAGTGACTTCTGATTGCCATTTGGAGACAACATGTTTATATTACATCTTCTACGAATAGGGGATACGCTGCTCTAACAGAACCAGATGACAGGAATCCTGCCAGTAAAAGTATTCAAACAGTCTTCAAGCTCATGCAGTGAAGAGGCTTATTATACACCTTTTTGCTCTTTAAATCTATTTTCTGTTTTTGTTAAACTTCACAGAGAACAAGATCACACGTGAACTTATTAAGTGCTAACAATCCAAAAGGACTTTGTCCTAATGACACACAGCATTTGCCCTCCATAATGGAGCCTACTGGGGTCTAAATTCCTTCACTGGAGCACAGGAAGAACTGAGGCCTTGTGAAAGGGACACAGGATAGTCCACATTTCTGTCAGACTCCATCTAAGGAAACCAAAGACAATGACTGAGGGGTAGCTCAGCTCCATTCCTCCTGCAGAGACTGTCGTTTCATTTGCCTGCTGGCAGGCACACATCACGCTCAGGGTTTACAATCACAGCCCGTGCCTGGCTTTTGACATCTCTGCAGTTCCTTCTTTTAAATGCAATCAGATTAAAACAAGATCTCTACTGCAAGCACTGATTATGCATCGCATATCAAGTGGTTATTTATTAGATGTATGAATGCTACTAGAAGCAAAAAGCAAAACTCAAGACTCCCATCTTACAAGTTAGAGTCTCACTCAGTGGGGAATCAAGTTTCCCTTTGCTACCATCTCCTCTGGTCTAGTCAACGTTGACTCTTTCAAGATAGTCTCTTCCCCAAGGAAGAGCACAGCAGGCATTCAGCTGGGCATCCACCCAGCCCCTCTAGACCGAGGAGGAAAGCGCAGAATGCTCTCTTTTTCTGGGCAAGTGTTCCAACCANCATATTGAATTAATTAAACTACAAATAAAACCAATGTCCTGCCAAAATCCTATTATGAGGCAAATGTACCAGCAATTCCTTTCAGCAGCTCTCTGTTCGCCAATTCCAAAAACCAGCTACAACTGCAACAATATGCAAACAATAGCACTGAGCTTTAAAAAGCAAGAGTTCAGAAAACTAGATGCTGTCTGTAAGTGTATATATATATATATACGCACATGCACATCCCACACTGTCCATGTTTAGGCTTGTAAATACCAACCTTTCTTGTTGTTCTGTCCAAAATCCAAAACATGTCACCCATCTCCTCTGATCAGGTGTTTTACGCGAGAACAGCATAAATTCGAGAAACAAATGTAGTAAAAAAGTCCAAGTGTGCATGTTAAATTCTTCTCAAATGCAATAAAACTGACAGGTTCAGTCTGGTGCATTTAGCTTTTGCAGTGAATTTGTTTCCAAGGAAACCAATACCTGCAGATGTTTTCCCCATATAAAAAAAAATCAGCAGTGAGATTACTTGTTTACTCAATATTTTATTCACACATTTTTTCTGATCAATAGCAAACTATTCCTCAAACTCTGTTAGAAGACCAGACTGCATTTAAAAAAAAAATAATTAAAAAAACCCTTATTTTTACATAATCTTACAGAACAGGTGTTGCTAAAGGAAGCACATCAATTTACGTGTTTTCCTCTTTCATTGTCATCTCCCAAAGTGACCTACCTCCCCTGCTTTGTCTCCTTGGATAGAAATGTGCCAAAGCCACCCTGTATGATCAGATTTCATCCTAAAAGGTGCTCCAACAACTTAAGGCCCCAGCTTCTAAAAAACAGTGCTGACTTGGAGAAGCTACAAGAATGCCTATTCTTAACACATGGCACAGCTTTGCAAAATTGTATCATGCTGTAGAGATATCACCATGCCTGAGATGATTTATGCTTCTTAGGATGAGAGTACAAAACATAAATACACACTAAAACCATAATGGAGATGCAGGGTAGAAAATCCACTTTCCCTGCAGTTTTTCTACAGGACATTAAACCTATCACTCGAAGTTACACACACAATGCTTACTTCCCATTTATGCTGCGCATTCCCAAGCTGATATAGATAAATGAAAGTACTATAGGTGCTGCCTCTTTTTTCTTTCTTTTTAAATTAGACGTCTTTTCTCTGGATAAGATACTGCAATATTTACCATACCTTCTGAGCTCTGAAAGTTTTGTTCCCCTTGTCCTCTTTCAGTGTTGCTGATTCAACAGCAACATCTACTGGGCACAGAAGGACAAGATTCAATTTCTTAACAGAGATTAAAGGGCCAGGCACAGCAGCAGAAAATACCTATGGCATGTATCTCTGGATACTTTTGCATTCCAGTCACTATGAAACCAGAACTGAAAGGAACAAAACTTTTAAATATACATTTGCTCTCTACTGACTCCTCCAAAAGGAAAACAAAACCAACATAAAGATGCATAAAAGAGTAGCAGTGACTTCTGATTGCCATTTGGAGACAACATGTTTATATTACATCTTCTACGAATAGGGGATACGCTGCTCTAACAGAACCAGATGACAGGAATCCTGCCAGTAAAAGTATTCAAACAGTCTTCAAGCTCATGCAGTGAAGAGGCTTATTATACACCTTTTTGCTCTTTAAATCTATTTTCTGTTTTTGTTAAACTTCACAGAGAACAAGATCACACGTGAACTTATTAAGTGCTAACAATCCAAAAGGACTTTGTCCTAATGACACACAGCATTTGCCCTCCATAATGGAGCCTACTGGGGTCTAAATTCCTTCACTGGAGCACAGGAAGAACTGAGGCCTTGTGAAAGGGACACAGGATAGTCCACATTTCTGTCAGACTCCATCTAAGGAAACCAAAGACAATGACTGAGGGGTAGCTCAGCTCCATTCCTCCTGCAGAGACTGTCGTTTCATTTGCCTGCTGGCAGGCACACATCACGCTCAGGGTTTACAATCACAGCCCGTGCCTGGCTTTTGACATCTCTGCAGTTCCTTCTTTTAAATGCAATCAGATTAAAACAAGATCTCTACTGCAAGCACTGATTATGCATCGCATATCAAGTGGTTATTTATTAGATGTATGAATGCTACTAGAAGCAAAAAGCAAAACTCAAGACTCCCATCTTACAAGTTAGAGTCTCACTCAGTGGGGAATCAAGTTTCCCTTTGCTACCATCTCCTCTGGTCTAGTCAACGTTGACTCTTTCAAGATAGTCTCTTCCCCAAGGAAGAGCACAGCAGGCATTCAGCTGGGCATCCACCCAGCCCCTCTAGACCGAGGAGGAAAGCGCAGAATGCTCTCTTTTTCTGGGCAAGTGTTCCAACCACTTCATTATGATGTATGTTGGTAACCCCAACACCGCTGTATCCAGCCTAAGTAAAGCTGACCACCCTGCCCTTTGAGAAGCTCAGCAAGGTGTATATTGGGCACATGTAGCAGCTCAAGAGAATGGCACACACCAAACTTCAGACAGCCTTCTCAAGAAGGCAGCAGCTCTAGGTGAAGTCAAGGCAATTCATCAACCCCAGGTAGCTTAATCTTCACCAAAAAAACTACTGAAAGAATTACAAAGAGAATAACAGCCACCCTCTTGGTCTTAAACACCTAAATGCTACCAAAGTCTCCAAAATGTTGGCACTGATCTCTGGCATGCACGCTGCTGGTGAGCCTCTTCCTTTGCAGTGCAGTGAAGAAGAGCAAGCCCAGCAGCCCTGCTGGAGCCCCACCGGTTGGTAAAAGGGAAAAACAACCCAGCTGCTCCCTTCAGGACCAGTACTGGCTGCACACACCTACGCCACTGTGATACCTTCTAGAATCTCATTTACAGCCTTCCTCTGCAAAGGCAACAGTGAAAAGGGCAGGCACAGATGATTCCTGTGGAATGATATATGCCAGGGTATGTGATACAACACACCATACTATTGCTCAGAGCTGGAATTATACAAAAGCACACTACAGCACACAGATGGAACAGCAAATAGTTCTAGAACAAATACTATATATTCTAAAATGAGAGGTGTTTCTCAAAATAAGCAGTAATTGGGAGGGTGAAAAAAAAAGTAAACCAGCTTCCTTAACATATGTAATAGAACATTCTTGCTGTATTTTTTCCCCACACTCCTCTTACTGCAAGCCCTGCATATGTGGAAAAAAGAAATTTCCAGGATTTCTCCTGGAAAACACCTCTCTTCAGCACACAGAGTGCTACTGATGAGGACTTCAGGCAACATTAAGAGAACTGACTCTGCTTGAGGCCCAGCAGCCTTGTTACAACTGGATTTTTTGGGAAGTCCTCACAGCATTACGGAGGTCCCCAGTACCTTCTCTGCACATATACCACCTCATGCATGCACTCACACACCTTAGTGGAAACAAACTGCTGGCAAGACTGCCTGGTTTTTCACAGACCTGCTCCCCACCCCACAGAAACCTCAGCAGAAGCAACATTGATGTGGTTTCCCAGGAACGTTCACCTTTTGGACAGGTGTCCTTTGGCAGCAGTTAATCCCAGGCATCTTATTTTCCACTCAATCCATAATTTTCAGTTTAGCTGTTTTTCCCCCAAAATTATTCTTAGATGGAAGTCACACATGCCACAGGGCTACCACAGAGACTTCGATCCCTCCCTCCACACACTTAGTAAGTAGCAAAAGTACATTTCCCCAGGTAAACCTTTGCAAAACAGGTCACACAAATTTGACAGCAGAAATCTTAAACTGACAGACTCCAGATGCAAAATCAAATTTATTCCCCTCCTCTCTTTATAATATATTGTTTAGTAATGGCCAATGGAAAATATATTAATCTGTTCAATAATTAGTTTAGTTGGTGTTTTAATACTACAAACAATAACCTAATTATGTGCAACAAATAATTTTAAAGAATCACAATTTTTCTAATGTATCTTATGATCAACAAATAGGCTTAAGCAGATCTGATAATCTGACAAAATAAAACTGCTCACTAAGTAACTTAAATTGGATGTCCAAATTAAATAATCTCTCTTTAGCCTCTAGCAATTAAAATAAACACAGTGTCTTTAGCTGGAGGAAAAGTTTTTCCTCTTACATCTGGACATTTAACCAATTCTAGTCAACTCTACACCAGCACAGTTCTCAACAGCAAAGAAACCCAGCCGTATCAGTATGCATCTAGTCTCCAATTTGTACCTGTGAATAATGAACAAAAGGAGTCCCTAGACAGCTGTCTATTTTCACTGGTAGGAAGACTTTTATATATCTTATTTGTGGACATAAGCACCTGTTGTAGCTATAGCAAAATGTAAAAGAAGATTTAAAAAAAAAAAAAAAGCTTAAATAATTTATTTCATTATTTTCCAAGATTTCTGTTATCAAAGCTCCCTCCTCCTATGTAGTGACAGTTTGACTTTTTAAACACTCAGAGAGGGTGCATTGATTAACCCCAGCAAATCTGTGCATTTGCATGAAACAGCCCTGAGTAATTCCTCAGTGCCAGAGGCAATAACTGAACCCAACATCTAATTTGGGTATTGGCTCTAACAGAGGTGAAGCCATTCGTTACCATGACAAACGGTCCAGCTGGAAGACAGTGAGTCAATCTAACCCATCACTTTTTACCCTACAGATGTGCAGGTGACACTGAAATGGTATTAAGGCAGCGTGTGAAACCTTGTAGCTCAAACGGTTTCTATTGCACCTATGCAAGACCTACTGTTTACATTCACAACTTCTCCATCTTCGTGACCTTAGAAGCAAGTGCCAAATTCAGCAAGCAGTATACTGTTACAGAAGCAGAGGAGGCATCAAGTTAGGAAGAACTCTAAACTTGCAGTGAAACTGCTTTTCATTACACAGGAGGCACAAGATGTCAAAGGTCATCTATTACCCTGTCAGAAGAATAAGCCGGTTTCTATAATAGAGTTTGTTTTTTCCTTTTTAGATATTATAATCAAGCAGATTTACAGAGATATCCACTGCCTACAGATGCAGAAAAATGGGATTTACATAATGCCTAAACAGGTTAGACATATAACCCCTGCTGAATTTCAATTACACTGCTGCTCAGGCACTTTTCCAATTTCTTTGGAGCCACACAAGGCACAAAGGTACTCATGTCAGGGACTAAACAGAATTGACAAAGTTTTCCTACTTTAATTTCAGCAAGTATCTAACATTTCATCCTGCACGGAGAATATTCGAAAAGCAAAGCATGATTTAAATCAAAAGAGAAAGATTCATTACCTTCAGAGGCATCACAAAAGCTATTCATTTTCATAATAAACTAAATGTTATTGCTTTCTTTTCTGATTAAGTGGCCCTATATTTCAAGTAGATTATAAACAAAAGGACACCTATAACCACATAATATTAAAATATATAAACCCAAGAAAGTGTATTAATTTTCATTAGCTTAATGTTGCTAGAGAATAATTTCATACCTCCCTATGCAACATAAAGAAAGCCACTATTAGAGGAAACTCAAAATTTGTTTGCATGCATCACATCTTACCATGAAAGCATTCCGAACACACCACAGAACAAAGCAGCTATAGCTCCCCCCTAACTTAATCTTAAAAAGTCCTTGCTTCTTTGTACAGATTATCAGTGTTTGCCTCTCCCTTGGCAAGGAGCCCTCCAAGCACAGAACAGGCAGTGAAATGAAGGCAGACAATCAGGCTGGCAGAGTTCCAGCTATACCTCCCAGGTTCATATGATCTCACAGCTAACAAGGAACCCCAGCCAAACCCTTTCTGAAAAGCAAAGTCTCTCTAGGACAGGGGACACTACAAAGAGAAAAATAACAAAGGCATGGCTGTGCTGCTTATTACAACAGAAACCAGGGGAAAGTAGAAGGAAGTGCAACAGTGCAGCGAAGGTATTTCCAATACACCTAATACATCATTAAAAGTTGTGATGGATCAGTATAAGCCACTGCAGCACACAGTACTTGGAACAGTGGAACATTACCCTAAAATCTTTCCCAGTTGGCTCAGGGAACTTTGAAGAAAAATTAAATATGTTTTCATGCCTTCACTAGAGCTGCAAATGGTACCATGGGTTCTTCAACTTTATCTTAGTGGTCTGGGGGAAAAAAAAAAATAGAGAAAAAAAAATTTCAGGCAGCACTGTTTTCTGAAAAAGTCTGTTTTTTTTTTTAAGCTGGATTCTTTCTCTGTCACTGTATGAAATACACAGGCAGGAAAGCAAACAGCAGTTGAACTGAAAATTCATCAAGTGTGGCATCAACCTACAGACATATATGTATGCACACATACATACACACACACTGAATTTCATTGCTGACTTTACTGGAATACCTCTTCATAGCTCATTTTTTAATCCGGCAATACCTTTTTACACTAATGGAGCTTTTCTGCTCTAACTTCTTGAACTGAATGCTGCCAGCTGAACAAGATTTTTTTTTTATATTCCATATTTGCTGTAATTCCCAGGAAAGAAGGAATTAGGATAAAATGTTTCATATTAATTTCATTTAAGAGGCTGGTTAACCTGCATAGCTTAAAAGTCTTAAGAAAAAAATCCTGACAAGACTCCTACTGATTTTAATCAAGCCGGGATTTCATTGCTCTATTACTTGAAGCAGCAACACAATACAGATTAGGTTCACCACGCAAAGGTTCTCCTTTCTGTGTTGTTAGATAGATTATTCCAGTTAGCTTTAAATGTGTCTCATTTTGAGGAGCTAAACTCATAAGAATTTGCCAAATTCCTTCAGTAGAAATTCAGTTTTAATAAAATGTAGTTCTTTTAACTAACAAACACATAAAACATTGGCTCATAACCACATGCTGAGACTGATACCAGTCTTACAGCAACCAGTAAAGGAATAGGACTGTAAAGACATTTATTTATAAAATTGAATTCCACCACAAGCAAATAGCGTCAAACACTGAGAAATGCTAACTGTGCACACATCACATCCACTATATCTTGCTTGGACATACACTTCACATCAATCCAGCCACTAGTACCAAACAGAAATCTCAGCATAGATACACTTAAAAGCTCCTACAATAAAATCCAGCCAGTCCTTTAGGGACAACCTACTGCCACCAAGCAGGCAAAGAGAAGCGTATAGCAAAACAAATACTTCTCTCTGCCAACAGTTATGATGATCCCAGTTCTACGTTCATAACAAAGAAAATACATCCTGAGTCCTCTCTCCTTGAGCATTATGACAGATACCACCAGGGACAGCAACAGCTTCCAGCTCTGTGCTGGACCGAGTATCACCAAGTGGCTCCTGTATTACAGCTTAGGGACTCCTGCCCTACTCGGCTTGTTTTTAAAGGCAAAAAAAATGTCCTGCACGGACAGGCTGAAAAGTCTATAATGCCATCTTCATTCCACAGAAGGCATACCAATGTTAACCAGATGACAGCATGCTGCTGTCACTCCCATGAAAAAGGTGGTCTTGTCACAGCTGCCTATGAGATTGTAACAGAGAAGAAATCCACGTGTCTCACAAATTTGGGTCTTAGCTTGACATATTAATTTTTTTTAAGTATGTAAACAACCTCATCAAAAATACTTGGTATGATACTCAGCCTCATTTTCTACATACACCTGCTAGCTGTATTAATCTAGTTTATAAGCAATCCCTTGAAAAAAGCTTTTCATCAAGTTCTTACTTGAGGTATGATGTAATATACACAGCTTTGCAACTTAAAACTAAAATTCTTGTGAGATATTAAGTATGATAAAGTTCCTCAGAGAAACTAGAAACTTTCCAAATATATTGTATAAATGGAGGACTTCTCCCCAGAAATGCACTGGATTAATCTTGGTGCTCTTAGTTACTAATAAAAGCAGCTTCTAAGAGATAATTTTAAGTTTCTTATTTCTTAGTTAAGATTTTTTAAAGGTTGTATTTTTGGACATCAAGGAATAGAATGGACTTGATCCAAACAGCACTAGCTATTGTTATTCTTAAAAGTCACTTAATTTGAAACAGTATAATTATTGTAACAATGAATGCCAGCAATGTTTCCCCTCATACTTTACTACTGAAATCTTGTATTTATACAGTTGTGACTGGGGAAAGCAAAGGGTTAACGAGTATAACTGAAGTTACCAGGATGTCCAAGTGTTTAAGAGACAGCATGCTGCTGGTTTTCTTTCCTCCTCTGATGCAGGTGATGAGCCATCAGTGGTCTTGATAATGTAACCTGACCACACTGTTCCAGACAGCGATGTTGTAGCAGGTATATAATTCAGTCAAAGCTGTCAGCTTCAGTAATGCCATTGAGTAGTGCCTGAAAGGTGTTTATGTATGGAAAACAATGCAATTTAACATTTTGAGATGATACCAAGCACATTTCTTTCCAAGAGCACATGAACATTATAGATGAGTATTTCAAGAGCCTGTGAGTACAACAGCTGACGGTGTGTTTTGCAGCCCTGTTACAAGCGTTAGAATTGGCACATCACAGTCGCTCCTCTGCCTTTTCAGCTGCCTTTTAACTTTTCATGAAAAAATCCTATCAATCAGGTAAATTGTTAAAAAGACATCCATATTATAATTAATGATTTAAAAATATATTTTCTGCTTGTGAAGTCTTCTCAGTTTGGACCAGCGAAACTTCAGACTTTGCATTCAGGAGTCACCTGTGTCCTTGATTCCTCAAAACCTGGGCAGCGTCATGATAGCCCCCTTACTTTTGTAAAAGTTTTGACTGTAGCACCCTCATGGATGTTTGCTACAAAATCAGCAATTGAGGTTCCTGAAACATCACACTAGAAATCTTCATACTGCAAAAGGTTTCCTCTGCTTCCCTACTGCTCTAGCATCATGACAGAAGGCTAAAAAAATCTGTGTGAAAAAGATATGTACGGAATTCAAATGGAGGAAAAAACAACCAAAGAAAAAAGCCCCACTCAAAAAAAGTTTTGTTGTTATGTAAACAGGCCTCCAAGCACAGCACTCCTATACTCCAACCCCAACCAGGTAGAACAAAATATCAGGCACTGAGAAATTACAGAAATACTGTATTTTTAGGGCTTTTTTTTATNTATGTATGGAAAACAATGCAATTTAACATTTTGAGATGATACCAAGCACATTTCTTTCCAAGAGCACATGAACATTATAGATGAGTATTTCAAGAGCCTGTGAGTACAACAGCTGACGGTGTGTTTTGCAGCCCTGTTACAAGCGTTAGAATTGGCACATCACAGTCGCTCCTCTGCCTTTTCAGCTGCCTTTTAACTTTTCATGAAAAAATCCTAACAATCAGGTAAATTGTTAAAAAGACATCCATATTATAATTAATGATTTAAAAATATATTTTCTGCTTGTGAAGTCTTCTCAGTTTGGACCAGCGAAACTTCAGACTTTGCATTCAGGAGTCACCTGTGTCCTTGATTCCTCAAAACCTGGGCAGCGTCATGATAGCCCCCTTACTTTTGTAAAAGTTTTGACTGTAGCACCCTCATGGATGTTTGCTACAAAATCAGCAATTGAGGTTCCTGAAACATCACACTAGAAATCTTCATACTGCAAAAGGTTTCCTCTGCTTCCCTACTGCTCTAGCATCATGACAGAAGGCTAAAAAAAACTGTGTGAAAAGATCTGTATGGAATTCAAATGNTTTTTTTATTTAAACACTCATGACTGTCTTCCATGCCTCCATCCTTTCTCCACGTTCTCTCCATTTGCCAGTCTCTTCTGAAGATAAGAGGAAGCAGCATATATTACACACACAATTTGACATGAGGCAATAGTACACACAACTTGGTCAGACATTATCATCCCTCCATCTCAGTTGTGCTCTGCCTCAAGCTGAATTTTGTACATTTCCTCATTTATCGCTTTCAGTCTAGGCTTTTAAGCCTTCCAAGCTGCAACATGTTCTCAAGCAAAAGTGTGTAAACTTACAGACACAATGAAGACCTGATCTTAATTATAGCTTCTGCAGCAAAAATATTGCTTTTAATATAGTACCAATAGCACAGCAGATGAGTTCCTGGGAGGGAACAAAGGCATGAAAACTTCAGCAATACCAACATATGGTTTAACTAAGAAGAGCAGCGAGATGCTCCCCATCCTAAAGTATTATTAGTCTGCACGAGAGATTAAGACCTCACATTTGCTTTCAGAAGCCAAAAATAGAGAAGGGAAAGACTCCAGCAACGTTGCTGGAGTTTATTTTCTGCAGCAGCATTTCTCTTTCTGCCTTTTCCCACCACAAGACTACAAGGCTTAGCTTCACTGTACAAGGCACTACGGTTTTCTTTACCAACCACAAAAATACTTGCTTCTTTTCCTGAAATAAATCTTTAACAAGCATTAGAACTACAGCAAAACAACTGCTCATTCTACCACATAACCAACATACAAATTGCCCATTTTAAATATTCACCATGTTATGCTGCTGTAATTCTTTCCAGAGCAGATTCTTTTTTGTAGTCTCTTGAAAAAGTCAGAAAATATTAACATGTAAGTGGTATCAAGTAAGAGCAATGATTTGTTAAAAATGAAAACCCAATAAAATGGTCCCAAACAGTAATTCATTCAATCCTCAATAACTAGCAACAGTTATGACACAGATAGAGCTTTCATGCTACATCTAGNGGAGGAAAAAACAACCAAAGAAAAGGTGTCAACCGTATGAAGGGGACCATCTCCAGAGCAAAAAAGCCCCAATCAAAAAAAGTTTTGTTGTTATGTAAACAGGCCTCCAAGCACAGCACTCCTGTACTCTAACCCCAACCAGGTAGAACAAAATATCAGGCACTGAGAAATTATAGAAATACTGTATTTTTAGGGCTTTTTTTTATTTAAACACTCATGACTGTCTTCCATGCCTCCATCCTTTCTCCACGTTCTCTCCATTTGCCAGTCTCTTCTGAAGATAAGAGGAAGCAGCATATATTACACACACAATTTGACATGAGGCAATAGTACACACAACTTGGTCAGACATTATCATCCCTCCATCTCAGTTGTGCTCTGCCTCAAGCTGAATTTTGTACATTTCCTCATTTATCGCTTTCAGTCTAGGCTTTTAAGCCTTCCAAGCTGCAACATGTTCTCAAGCAAAAGTGTGTAAACTTACAGACACAATGAAGACCTGATCTTAATTATAGCTTCTGCAGCAAAAATATTGCTTTTAATATAGTACCAATAGCACAGCAGATGAGTTCCTGGGAGGGAACAAAGGCATGAAAACTTCAGCAATACCAACATATGGTTTAACTAAGAAGAGCAGCGAGATGCTCCCCATCCTAAAGTATTATTAGTCTGCACGAGAGATTAAGACCTCACATTTGCTTTCAGAAGCCAAAAATAGAGAAGGGAAAGACTCCAGCAACGTTGCTGGAGTTTATTTTCTGCAGCAGCATTTCTCTTTCTGCCTTTTCCCACCACAAGACTACAAGGCTTAGCTTCACTGTACAAGGCACTACGGCTTTCTTTACCAACCACAAAAATACTTGCTTCTTTTCCTGAAATAAATCTTTAACAAGCATTAGAACTACAGCAAAACAACTGCTCATTCTACCACATAACCAACATACAAATTGCCCATTTTAAATATTCACCATGTTATGCTGCTGTAATTCTTTCCAGAGCAGATTCTTTTTTGTAGTCTCTTGAAAAAGTCAGAAAATATTAACATGTAAGTGGTATCAAGTAAGAGCAATGATTTGTTAAAAATGAAAACCCAATAAAATGGTCCCAAACAGTAATTCATTCAATCCTCAATAACTAGCAACAGTTATGACACAGATAGAGCTTTCATGCTACATCTAGTTTTAAAGTTAAGCAACTTAACCAGAAGAAGTTCTGCAACTAAGTTTCTCATATCTAGCTCTGGGAAAGCTCCTTTCTCGATCTACACACTGTTCTTTTCTTCAAGTCAAAAGAAAACACACTCTTTTTTTTTTGAAAATGACATCCCACTTTTTCCAGGCATAAAAGAGTATTATCAGGCGCTTTTCAGTTTTGCAATTTCAGGCTTGCAATTTGGCTGTCAAGGCACGGATGTAATCCTCAATGAAAAGTCTGCTACAACTCAGGCCAGGAATCATAGTCCAGAACTTCTTTCACTAAACTTCATATTCCTTTCACATGAACTTCAGCGACAGGAGTACAGCAGCCTCAGCTAAAAGGTGAAATTAGCACAGCCAAGTATGTGCAGGTTACTATAGGCAGTCCCATGCCTATGACGTATGTATATACACTCAGTTCCTGGTCCGCCTTCACTGCATTTGTTCTGACCTGTGCAGCTTATTAAGCTTCCTTTGTAGACCAACTAGTCAACTGCTGATTCACTGTTGAACACATACTACCTTAGTCTGAACCTAACAACTCTCCCTTGAATTTCTGGAGAGGAAGAGCAGCCATTTCCCATTTTAAATCCTCCAGATGACACAAGACAGAACTACCTTTCCTCTGACTTCATACTCCAGGCCTGCCTTTCCAGGACTTGTTTGTTTCTTCCTCCATCACAGAAGCATAGTACTAAAAAAAAAACAAACCCAACTTATTGAAATCTCTTAGCCCAGCTTAAAGCACTGAGAAGGAACCAAGTACATGCAGCTCACCTCCACCTTTGTTTCACTAGAGAATTCATCAACAGTAGGCTAGAGAGTGTTGAAGCTCTTTAAGTAGTCTATTAAACAATACCCACAATTAGGTCTAAATCTTCTCTGCAGAAATCAAGTTGACATTTTCTTGTTCTTATTCGATTAGACACAGACAACAAGAAAATTAAAACAAACCGATGTCCACCTTCTTCTTACAGAGATCTCTACAAAAAAGTCAGAATATGCATGCTCTCCCTTATGTTTTCTCTTGTGGTCTAGACATACCCTACTTATTTCCACAGAAGTCTTATTTTGTAAACCTCTGACCAGCCCTGACATTGTCCTCTGAATTTCTGCAGGGTTTTTTTTTGCATCTTTCCTTGCTGGCCTCAAAAGAAATCTGGTGTCCTGGCTGAGGTCTCACTAGTACACAAATTAATTTGTTACTTTAATAACTATGTCCTGTTAAGCCAAAGCAGAATATGAATCATTCTGTAGTAGCATCAACATCATTAGCTCATCCAGGCTGAAAGAATGAGCTTTTTTTCCTCTTATTAGAAAGGAGTCATATCCTGCCTCATAATTGTATATTAAATGCAAAACTGCATTTTAGTGAATTTCACCTTTCCGGTTTCAGATCATCTTTCTGGCTTAGAGAGGTTTGCATGAATATGTGTAGATATTTCTTGATTACCTAGGAGGCTTTTAAAAAAATTATTTACCACAATGAAAGGAAGATGTGTTAATAAAGACCAATTGCTGTCAGAAGCAGCTGCTAATCAAATTATAGAATTATAGTCCACCTGCACTAGTACCAAGGCAAAGGTCACATAGTTCATATATGAATGCAACAGCCTCCCACATGGGTAAATATGAAATCAGATGGTACAAGGGAAAAAAAGTATTTTTAATCCCTATAACTATAAAACAGCACTCACTACAGTTTTCTGCTTACGGACCATGGCATAAAAGCAATTTGATAAGATGCAGAGGTATTTTGTACTTGCTTCTCAGCAGTTTCTCTAGTGTATGATTTTAAAACTGTAGAAGGTAGGTTTATCCAGGATCACTATTTTTTCCTCATCAATTAATTTATGGAATTATTTTAATTTCTTAGAACAAGCACCAGTCCTCTCACGTAAAGGTCTTCACTCTTCACTGGCTGCTACTAAACCTTTGTTTCTGTGGTGACATCACCCTCCTCCAAGTGAATAGTCGGCTATTTCTTTATCTGGGCTCCCTGCCCCACTCTCATTGCTAGTGATGAGACATCACTGCTAAAATTCTTACAGCCATCAGTCCTCTCCTTAACACCGTTTGTCAGCCAGCTGGACAGTTTTCAAAATATTCTATACTTTTCTCACCTGCTGTACTTTCTGGCATCTCTTGCTTATCTCGCACAAGCTGCATGATATCCGACACCACAACTCGATGGTTTGTATCTTCTTCTTTCTCTTCATTAGACTGGTTGGCTGTTGTGAAACAGTTGCAGCTTCCAGTTCCTTTGCACAGGATCAGCCTCCAGTACCAGTAGTCAGACATGAAAACGCTGTTGATTTCTGAAATTTCAAAACAAATATAATATAATTTTCTGCAAAAAGAAAAAAAAAACCCTAGCTACTTGAAAGAAAAGGCAAAAATGATGTTAAGATTGACAGTTACATACAGATTATCATAGCTTCAATTTTATTTTAAAAACATGCAGTTTGTAATAGCCATTTATGGAATCATTAGTAGTTCATGAAAGCCATCCATGCTATTGTACCCAAACTAAAAAACTTCAAGAGTCCTCTGTAGTTTCTCAAAATCATATGTCAGGGAGCTAATCACAAAAAAAAACTACCCCAAAGAATATAAAAACATCAAGTTAAATGTTGTCTTAATAACAACTGCATAAAGGCAAAAAATATCAACATCATTCTGTATTTTCAGCAGAAAAAGTCCATATTTATACTAAAACTACATTCTGAAACACAGTTTAACTAGGTAAAAGAACAGCCCAGAACATGGACTGTCAAAAAGTGAAATAATGTAAGAATAATTT
>VZTO01009039.1:10557-29938 GCA_013400615.1 Syrrhaptes paradoxus | reverse complement strand
TTATACCCGTTACCCCTTGTCCTCTCACTGCACTCCCTGATGCAGAGTGCCTCCCCATCTCTCCTGTAGGCCCCCTTCAGGTACTGGAAGGCTGCTATTAAGTCTCCTCGGAGCCTTCTCTTCTCCAGGCTGAACAACCCCAACTCTTTCAGCCTGTCCTCATAGGGGAGGTGCTCCAGCCCTCTGATTAACTATAAAAGATTTCTTCCACATGAGGAAACAGCTTGAGCTTTCCAAATACCTAGTTGCTATCTGGGAATTCTGAAAAGTGCTAGCAAGGTGTTATTTCTTCAGGAAATTACACCACATCACAGAGAGGGGTTTGTTCCTGCTCTCCTTCAGGGGACATGTAGGGAACAAAAAATAGGGCACAAGGGACCTGAACAAGCTTTTCCAAGTCTATCTGGAAAACACCAAGTCCAAGGAGGAGAAATGTACATCTCTCCAGGTAAATTTAATACTTTTTGTATAAGGAAGAGATGCACGATTTCCATTTATCCTACAAGCATCACATTAAAGTGTTTCTAGTGTATCTCTGTATCTAGCTGCTAATTAGCTTAAGTAAATATCCACTGTCTGGAGTGACATTTTAAGAATGATTTATGTAGGGATTCTCTACATTACATTTAAAGGTGAGTTTTCTAGACCTGAAGAACTTAAACACCATTAAAAAAAAAACCAGCTTGCTTGAGCTAAAAGGGTTATCTGTTTAAAAACAAACAGCCAAAAAAAATCCCCAGCTCCCATTATTTAGTACAAATCTCCCAGGAATCACTTACGAAGAATGATTAAGTACTTGCTCTGTCACTTACTCAACAGAAGAGAGGATTTCCAGATAAAACATTTTTCTTCAAATATTGCTTCAAGGTGCATCTTCTTCCCAGTTTAAAGACAGTAATTTTGTTTTATTTTAGCCAACACACTGTCAGTTTCCTCAACTCTCCCTTTGCCTGTTCCCACACTTTTCAGGCTTTGCAACACTTGTCAGAAGATGGGTAACAGAGTTAAAAACAAGTGGCTCAATTCTTTCTATAGATTCCAAACCCGACAGGTTCAGTGCACACATCCTCCTTGTCACACAAGTAGTGGCAAACAGTTAGAGATGTACTAAAGCACGTGCTACTTGTAAATAATGTATGTAGTACCTAGTATGTATTTTAAGCTGCATCTGTTTCTGCAACTGCCTGACATGCTGCGTGCAACAGCCACAAGCGTGCACATGCAGGCACCTAAGCAGCACGTGCACAGGGGTTTCAATGAAAGAAGCGCTTCATAGCACTTCAATGGCTTTTCAGTTCTGTGGGAGCAGGGGGAGTTCTTTCAATTACCCTTACACTTGGGAAATTAAATAAATAGATTTTTGTTCTTAAAGCCACTTAGCAAAGTTTAAAGTTTTCCTGTTCAGAACTTCACATTTTTACCCCAATAATTGGAGCAGAGACAAAAATCCCAGAAACTTCCACCAGCTTTTCCCCTGCTCCTGTGCAAGGTGAACTGAAAAGCAGATGGATCTATGCTTCAGTAGTCAGCAAATTACTCTAGGAATGAATTTTTAATTTATTGCCTTTCCTTAAGGAATGGAAACTCCTGAAGATTACCAGAAATAATTATATCCAAACATGCAGTTAGAGACACACATAATCCTACTTTAATTAATTAGTTTTCTGACCCACTCATCATCTTTATTTTGATTTTAAGAGCAGTAATGTGAACCTAGTTTTTAAGCCAACAGCTCGGGGACTCTGAGGACAAAGAAGTCGGAGAAAAAAAAATGTGAGGGCTGAGACATAATCACTACCTATGTTTTTCATACTTTCATAAAAAGAACCAACTCTCAGAGACATTCACGAAATTGACTGAACCAAGACTGGCTATAGAAAGGAAAACACACAGAAAAAGGAGGAGAGAAAACCCCTGAGGCCCCAACTTATTCTTTGCCTTAAGAGCTAATGTAAAATGTTCCAAATAGTTACAGCGTCCCTGATGGATATATGACAATTTGGATCACTGCAATGACACTGCAGACACAAGTAGTTTTTCTTATTATTTCAAAGCACACAAATATAAACTAATACCCTCAACCAGCACAAAAACTATGCTGATGTACCAAGAAAAAACCTCCAAAATTAAACCTCCATTTGACATTTACAGATCAAAACAACTGCTCCTGAATCTCAGTTTTGCTGCTAAAACCAACACTGCTTGTGGGTTTGGGTTTTCCTGTTTTGCTTTAAACCAGATTGCAGATATCAAAGCTGGTGGAATATCCATGGAAAAGCAAGGGCAGAATTTGGATCCATTTGTCAGGGCCTGAAGACACTGGCAGACTTCACCGGCCCACACCAGCCTCAGCCAGGATCTCTACCCAAGGACCCAAAAGCTGCAGTTAAGTTCAGCCTGAGGCCTCCAGTCCCTGCTTAAGTTGTGCCATCAGCACACCTGTCTGCAGCCCTGTCCCCTGGCTTTGGCTCTGGATCACAGTCCTGCTTTGAGTCCTGGCTCTGGATGCTTTCCCTGCTGACTGGACTCCCTGGAGCAACCAGGTTCACTGCTCGCTAGGTCAGTGACAGCTGATAGAGCCTGTTACCAGTGTCCAGTGCTGGTGTTCAGCCCCTGTGAGCAGTGCCCTGGTCAGCAAGTCTGTGCTGGGACCACCTCTGGCTTCAGCCTCTCTTTTGCAGCCGTCCCGCTCCTGCTGCTCCCTGACACTAATTATTTATTAATGCACAAAAACTCAGACAAAGACCCGCATCTCAGCTCACTGAAGTTTATCAAAATATAGTACTAACGGGGATACAGCAGAGCACACAAAGAGCACATGGGACTTGGCAGAGTACGTCTGATGAATGTGGTAGTTCCTTAGCTCTGTATGAAAACAGGCACAGATGTGTTACACCTTTGGCACGTGCTCTAGGTTGTAAAGGAGGGAAAGTCTCGAAAAACAGTAAGACAGGTCACTGTGACTTTACAGTCCCTGTGTAAAAGCTCTTTTCTCCCCCCGTGATACCAGTCATTTCCAGAGGGAACGTTGGGTAGGGGTCACCATCCCCCCCATTTACCACAAGCGGTTGCCAGCTATTCTGATATCAATTAGGTAGCAGCGTGCTTTGTCTGGCAGGTCTGACAGCAGGCTAAACGGATGAGATCTTAGGTTTGAAACTGTAATTACATATGGGGCCCATCATGCATTATTATGCAATATTAAGTAGCAATATGTAAAATCATTACATAGCACTCCACACCACTTCTTAATTAAGGTGCAAATGTTTTCCGAACCATTGCTTATGAAATTCAGATGAAAGAACAGTTTCTGAAAGCAAGAGTCCTTCTATTTCAACCACTTTGCACACACACTTCACTGAATTTACTTCAGTTTCCCATCCAAAATCCCCCTTTAATTCAAGAATAGCACTGCAAAGGGAGTAGTTAATAATTATCTTCAAATGTAACCAGATTACGTAAGGCACCCAGTTATCTCAGAAACTTAAATCCATATTCTGCAACCACTTCACCACGGCAGTTAAACCTGACTCTTAGGGTCCCTGTTGCTCTGAGTGTCGATATGCTATTACTGGGTCTCTGTTGCTGCCACACGCTGCAATTTCTTCAGCTATTTCACTGGTTATTTAGGCAGGACATTATTCCTACTCAGGTGTAACACAAACATTTAAATATATCTCACTTCTAAAACCATTTGTCCGATATTTTCTGATTATCCTGTGAATTACCTCACTCAGCATTTAATCACTGCAGCACTTTACCATGCTTTCATAATTGCTTCCTTTAAGTCACTGGGAGAAAAAACATATTTATGTGGGGAAAACTGGTGCTAATTTAGCACCTGTTAAGATTTTACACCCTTATTTTCCATAACCATGATGACACTTTATTCCAATACTCTTACAGAAAAACTGCTTAACATGTTACCCGGCCCGAACAAGCAGACTTTAAGTAGTAGTAATTCACCAAGCTCAGCACACCCGTATCAGGAGAGATACTGGAGTCCTGCTGATGAAGTAAGAGCTCATCTGTGTTCCTCGCAGGTCTCTGCACAAGAACTGGACTGAACTGGACACCAATGTCTGTAGAGCACTAATTAAAGCTTCTTTATTTTAGAATGGATTAAAATATGCTGAATGGTATTTAAATTTGTCAATATTACTCTGATGAATCTGGGCTACAGAAATCTTTCCAATTCTTATTCTTAGCAATCCTGGCCAGTCATTCTTCCCATTGCACAATATGCAGGGAAAGTGCAAAATATGAAAGACACACAGTATAGCCCAGGTTCCTCCCACCTGAATTCAGACATTAAACTGAGAGGTCTAAGGTAAGAACCCACTTGACCCATGCCCCTTCAGCATTCACTGGAGTAAAAGAGATGCACGTCTCCCGAGGTTCATTGGCCCCTCACATTGACTCCAGAGCCTAAGGCAACTGTGGATGAACCCAAGTCTGTACGATGAAAGTCCTACTTTTGTATACATTATCGATAGAGTGCCATAAAGAATGAGTCATGAAACAAAAACAATAAAGCATTTTAGGATTATAGTAATGCCTATTAAACTACTCAAGTTCTGCCTATGGTGATATTGTATTTCTACTCTTGCCCCTCCCCCAGTCCTTTCACATTTTGTTCAGAAAGACACGGGAAAAAAAGCAGCAACAAAGCCCCAGACACTCTCATCTCTCTCTAGGGCACGCAGAATACCCTTACATGTTTTAAACCAAAATCAATTTAAAGACTAAATTTTTTCTCATGCAGAGCTTTACTGTGATCAACATTTAACTTGAATACTAAGTAGTCCTTTAAGATAAGTGTTCTAATTTTTTATTTAAAAGCCTTTCACAAACATTGGAAATCATCAACAGACCTATGCAGGAAATACTAATTTCAAAGAAATTGCAAGACTAACTAGCAAGAGCTAAATAAACTGAGGCCTTTTCAAAGGAAGGTAAAAAAAGACAAAATCAAATGTCTTTCATAAGAGAAATGCTTTCTTATTTATTCAACTTTTCATCTTTTAGGTAGCCACTTCTCTTTTGAGCATCACTTATAAGTTTAAATGAAGCCTCTCCGCTGTCTTCCTTCCTCCTTCTGCCACACAAGTTTATCTTTTGTTAGTTAACACAGAATTGTGCATCATATTTCAAAGACATCTAACAAAAAGAATAAAAAGGTAAACATACATCACAGAGGGTACCTGATTTATCCCAAGACTCGAGCAACCTCCCCCCTGCCTGCCCACACGACTCTGCACATAGGCGCAGGAACACCTTCAAGTACGTGGTCAAATTCTCTCGCCCTTCTCAGAGCTACAGGTCCACTGCACCCCAACCTGTCCACAGACCATCAGAGCAGAGCACATGAGCAGGGGAACAGCTTCTTACAGGTATGAAACAAGGTATGGACAAAGCCAGAAGTTCCTCCTCCTCCCCTGCCAACTGCAAACATCCTAACTTGAGCTGCATCACAAATCCGTCAGAAATCTGGACCTTATCCGTGCATTATCTCCACATCAGATCCACCACAGGAAAACTCAGAGGCCCTCAACTTTAATACAGTATTGTATATGTAGAATGGCTTGCTGTGTGTTTTGTACAAACTTCATGTCTAATAGTGGGTGAAAGATCTTCCCTGTTTTCAGTGAATATGACCAAAGAAAATCAGAGTCTGAGGAGCATTAATGTAAATGTGAGAAAATCACCATATTATAGGATTCTAGTTGCCTAGAGATCATTATTAGCAGAAACACAATTTCCTTAGTCTTTAAGACTCCCACCAAGCCACCTACATCCCTGAAAACTGAGCTTTTGGAATTAGATATCTAAATTTCTTCTCTTCCTGCCCCCTCATACTGCCCCCGCATACCAAAGTTTTCTTTCCCACTCATTTCTCCTTCCATCCATGAGAAATCAAATAATCATACTGGCCTGAACTGTCCTCTAAAATGGCATGGAGAACAGTTTACATCTCTTTAAAATTGTTCACAGTCTATCTGTTTCCACTTGAATCACGTTTCAGAGATTTATCTCAAGACCCCAGAGAATGACAAGCTAGGTTTCATTTTTAAATTAAGCCTGAGACACAAGAGAAGCTGACAGTGCCACACAGCATTCTGTGGAGAATGAGGTGGTTACGTGTTTGACCCCTTAGCTTTAAGGGGCTGATAAATTTCCCCTTATTTAAGTTTTCTCATGGCAAACCCGAACTCCCGTCTCACCAATGTGTTGTTATTGCATGCACAAAGCCATGAGAAACACAAGACACTGCCACCAGCATGAGGTACCCATGGCCAAGCATGTAAATCCTAACTCCTAGACTAATTCAGTTGAGAGAAGCAAAACTATATGTTACTTTCAGAAGGTCAACGGATACATGGCATATTCTGTTTATTTTTAATTTATTGTTCATATTTAATTTATTCATGGAAACAAGCATTAGAATATTAGCAGTTTCTCCTGAAATCAGAACTTGGAGTGTCAAAGACCTTTCTCTGGAGAAAGCTCCTAGGACATCGTCTTTGTTCAGTGACCGTATAACGGGAGTACGTGCTTTCCTTAGCTTAGAGGACACGGGTCTCCAAGAGATCACTTGGGTCACTTCATCCCACCAACTTGCTGACAAACATATAATAGGTGTCCAGTTTCAAAGGGCTCACAGAACATCTACTCCACAAGCCCTTCCCTTCCTCCTCCCTCCCGACTCCAGCTTGTCGCAGATCAAAAGCATTTTGCAATAAGTCATAAAAAAACCCTCAAGACTCGTAGCTTCAGCAGCCTTTTACCGTAACACACATGGGAGAAAAGAGGCATGGTTGGGGTTTCCTAAGGCTCAAGAAACCTTCCCTACTGCATGTCTACACAGATGGAGAGCGCTGCCAGCATCCTGTGCCTACAGAATTTGTTGAACAGAAGTGCAAGGTAAAGGAGATCCTCAAGGAAAGAAGAGGTAAGTTCTCTTCTGCTCTATTTGTGATTTAATTTTCTGTCAAGTAACCATGGTGAATACTTCCTTATGAAGTTGTTACAGATTTACCCAGCAGGGTAATTTTCTTAGAAATAGCAATTGAGAACTTTCATCTTGAAAGGAACACTGTTAAAAGTTTCAAGTAGATATACATTTTAAGATGATTAAACCTCGTATCTATTTTGAAGCTCCTGCAAAGCCTCAATAGTACACACAGGCAGCTGCCTTCAAAACTGATTTTACAGACACCTTTGTCATTAAAAAAAAAAAAAGCTTTTCCATACAACTTCTGTAATTACTTTTGTATAGTCCAGTCCTGAATCAGTGAAGCACATCGCTTCTGGAAGCCACCTGAAACACAAAAATTTCAAAGTTCAACAGAAAAAAATTGCACGGATGTGGCCCAGACCTCCCTACAGAAGGGGTAAGAGGGTTGTTTGTTACAGCAAACATCAACAAATAAAAGAGAGTGATCAATTCTCTACCCAACCATTGTACCTTTATTACGTGTGTGCTCTAGCATGTCCTTGAATTGGGGTCCAAATCAGATTTTTGCCTTTCCCCTCCTACTAACATGACAAGATGTGTACTTTCGTTTAGAATCGTATCCTTTATTTTTCAACATGCTAACCAAACTTGCACTGGGTAAGTACACTTAATAAAGACCCTGCTACTAAACGTTATTTTTACTGTTCCACTTCCCAAGCCAAAAAGGGTATATGTGTACTAATAAACTCCAAAAAGCATTTGAAGATTGTCATAAAAAGGTAAGCTGTGGGAGATCTTTTAGAAAATAAATTTGGTTTCTTTTTATTTGTTTTCTGAGCCTTTATTATTCACATTATCAGTCATTCTGAAATCACTAAATCAGACCAGCTTTAAGAATGAAACAAAGGGTTTGCAAGGGCAAATCTATTGCCAAGTCTATCAAGATAAAGTTTAACGTTCTTTTTCAAGGTTTTCAGCTAAAAATATCTTTAAACATTTTTTTCTGGCTTTTGGATTGCAAACATTTAAGTCTCCTTCTTTTTGTAGATACAAAAAGAAACAAAGTAAAAAAAAACCCAAAACAACAAGCCACCAACAAATCCACAGACAACACAGCTGCCTAATTTATTTTTAAAATCCAGCCCCAGCGAAATACAAAAAGTAAATAAACACCACAAGCGGCAGAAACACCCTATTTTCCAGTCCCTCTGACTAACCGTTGCAGGTAACACCAGCCAACAAAACCCCGCATCTGAAACATCTTCTTCATACCAGGGGACCGCTTTGTTCCTCTGATTCCGGGAGGCTTAATGAATCTACCACAGCCCCGGAGCACAAGCCCTGCTCGGACCCCCGATTCCGGGAGGCGCCCGCGCCGGGCAGCCCCCGCCGCCCCTCCTCAGGGAGGAGGAGAGGACATCCCGGGGCGCCCACCACATTTATTGATTTCTTCCTTCGTTCACAGGCAGATCACCGTTCTTGCCTTTGTTTCGCTTCTTCCTTTAACCCGGACCTATCGCCACAGACACCGAAGGGGCCAAAACAGAGACGACAGAAAGAGAACAGCACACACACACACACCCCGACAAAACCCCCACCGAGGGGTCCCGGTGGCCGAGGGTGAAGTCCCACCGCCGGTGCCCGCTGAGGAGATCCCGGAGGCACAGGGCGCGCTCCCACCCAGACGCCTCTCGCCCGGCTAGCGCGACCCGACCCGACCCGGCCCGGCTGGCTGTCCTCCTGCCCGGGGCCCCCCCACCCTCTGGCCCGCGGGGGAGCCCCGGCAAGATGGTGGCGCTCCCCGGGGGCGAGCGGAGGCCAGGCGGGCTGTGCGGTGCGGTGCTGCCCGCGGGCCACGAGGCGCCCGCCTCCACTCACCTCGGCGCCCTGCCCGGAGGACCAGGTGGCCGCTGCTGCCGGCGCTCAGCAGCTCGCCCGGGCGAGTGGGGCAGCGCCTCCCCCCGGGGCAGGCGGGATGGCTGGCAGCGCGGGGAGGTGCCGCGGGGCCCCGCCCGCAGCTAGGAGCGGTGGTGGGGAAGAGGGGCTGCCTTTTGTCAGAACCCCGTTCCTCTACCCGGTACCCCCCACCCCGTGCGTGTTCTCGGGGGAGGCGGCGAGAGGCTCTTTGTGTGGCGGGGCGGGGAAGGGGAGCGAAGCGGAGCGGAGCGCTCCTCCCCGCCCCGGGCCCGCCGGCCGCGCTTTCCTCGAGCACCTGTAACGCCTCGCCCACCCCGCCGCCAGCGCCCGGCCTCCGCCCGCCCGAAAACCCGGGACACGCCGCCTCGGGGCTGCACCCGCTACAGAGAAGGGCCAAGGCGGGAGTGGGGCGACCTACGACGGCTCCCGCCTCACCGGGCCCCTCGCTGGGGCCTTTGCGGCCGTTGGGACCCTGCTGGGGCGGGGCGAGAGGCGACGCTTCGCTTCTCCTCACCCCCAGCCGTCCCGTTAACGGTTCTCTGGGGAGGGGGAGTTCACCTGAGGGCTGAATAGCGCTTGTCCTTCAGGGCCACCGACAGGTAGGCTCTGCCGCCCTGCGCTGGGGCCGGGGGTCCGGGGTTGCTGTGTATGGGGGGCCGGCGGGGCGGGCTGGGCTTTCCCGCCGCCCCTGTGAGGAGAGGAGCTGTGCGGCGGCCGGTGGCGAAGGGCTGGTGAGGCGCCAGCGCCCGCAGCCATGAGCCCGGTTTACAGAGGGCAGGTGTGCACCGGGCAGGACGTGGGGGAGTTACGGTCTTCCCGTGCCTTTTCCTAGGAAAAGCGGTTCTGTCCAGGAAAGGAGGACAACCCATAGGAGCATCGCCTCGTCTGCTGGGAAGCTACAGCAACTGGAAGTAAGGGTACAGAGGTAGGAGCTGGCTGAGCCAGGGGAAAGTTTTGCAGCCTCGATTTCCTGGTATTTCAGTGTTTGGCTTCCAGCGTTTTATTTTGGTTTTATCAGAATGTGTTTATACAAAGATAGCAGCGCTTTTTGTGTTTACACCTAGATCAGACAATTGAGCAGCTGGAAGTGTGTTAGGCAGTTTACTCATTAACAACAAACCAACCAGCAAGGGGTGTTTGCTTTCTTATTTCAGTATCCCTGAACGGTGAAAACTTTGCCTATAAGCAAGACAGCGCGCTGCATATGCTTTTGTGTGCTGGACATATAAACACATGGAAAATGTGTGCTGCAGGGAAGCTGTGTGCTTCGGGGGAGCACCTAGGATGTGTGTGTAACTCTGACCCCACAGCCTTTTCCAGTCCCTTCTCCTCCCGTGTGTGTCACCAGTGGTCTTTCAGGCTACTTTCTGCCCCCCTGCTGCAACAGTTTACACCCAGGAAAACCAAACTGCAGGTTTTGGGACCTACATTTCTCAGGAAGAGTATTCCAGGACCAAGGACAAAGCGGAGTTACCACAGACATGTGGCTGCCTGTGTATTTTAAGCAAATTTTAGCAATGTTAGTCTTCACACATATTTCTTGCACTTTATTGTATGAGAGACATTTGATGAAATTCTTAATAATCTGAAATGCTCTTAAAGCCTGGTGACCCAAGGTAGTGTGAAGAAATGGCTTACAGAAACAAGGTTTCAGTATGTATTGGCTTCTTACAACAGTTTAACCCAAAATGTGGGTTAAACAGAGCCTGAGATGGGAGTAGGTAATCAAGCAGCCTTAGCAGCAGCTACGCTGTGTTCACTGTGAGATACCCTGTGCTGCAGTACGCCATAGCGACAAGTGACCCTGCGACACTTTACTGCAAAACTGGAGAGTCTGCAGAGAGAAAGTACAGATTCAGATAAATCCCTGTAATTTTTTTCAGTACCTCACTAGAGCATTTTCAGTGTTGGTTAGAAAGATCTAGTTAGTTGTCCAGGGAAAATGGCCAATTAATGATGACATGAAAGAGCAGAGAGGATGCCTTAATTTGGAAATACTGTCAAAAATAGCTTTGAAAGAAGAGTCTGTGGAGCACAGGGGAGACATCAATAAAAGGCACAATTTAGATTTCAGTTCTGTTTTGCGTTGCAGGCACTTTTTGATCTCCATCCCTGTAGCTACCCCTATAGGAGTAAACTAAATGGGGCTAGGGTTCAGGCTCAAACCGCGGCACATGGTTATCCTCTGTACTGTTTCCTTGGTGGTGTCCCCTGTGTGGTTCTGTCCTAGCAACCTAGCAGCCTCTGAAGCAATTCCCAGCCCAGCTCATGGGTCAGTGTGGGCCAGGGGCCATTTCCAAGCACACCATCTGCACGCAGCTGACCTATTTCAGGAGATAAGAGAGTTTAGTTGTGCTTATACAGGCCATGTTGTGCCAGCTGGTTCCCATGCCAAAGTAAAGTTCCTAACCTGCTTTATTTTCTAGTAGAAACATGGGGGTTTTGACTTTTGCGATCCCCACTGTGTTCTGTGTCAAACCAGAACCTCAGGCACTGGTTTCAAGCAATGAGAAGTCAACACAAGAAAATCTGAGCATTTTTTGATTGAGCATTTTTTGATGGAGCAGGATTTCTGCAGAATCTTTGCTCAAAAGAAGATACAGTTGTGTTGGCTAGTAGAATTTATGGAAGAAATCTATTTCATTATGAGTAGTCTCTTTTTTGTTCCCTCACAAATGTTATTTCTTCTGTTAAATAAAATATATTATTGGATATAACATTGGCTTTGGAAAATACTCTTTTGTTCTGGCTATGCCAAGAAGCTGGGTAGATTTGAGCAGGGAAGCAGTTAAGTTTCAAGCAAATGTCAAGAACATACAACATTTAGGAGTTCTGAAGAAATTAATAAAGAAAGTAAGCCACTGGAGCAAATGTGTGCTTTCACATGACAGCAGCTGAAGGTAAAAGTGGGTTGGAATAAGGCTGAGAGATCTTGAAATATTCATCCTAAATAGGAGGACTAGGGTAGGATTCCTAGGAATCAAAGAAGTATTATGGCTCTGGCAAAAATTGTACCATGGAGCACCTCCTTCAAATGCATGTAGATTGTATTTCTGGTGCCCTCTCAGTGTGAAAGTGCTATAAATAAATGTTGGTGTGGTTTTGCTGATTTATGGGTTTTTGTCAATTTTTCAGGTCAAACAAAAGCTGGGATGAGAAAGCCCACAAGGATCTAACAAGTGCTCAGGTGCTGGACATGCTCATCTATTGCACAGACATCGCAGACTACGAATGGACAAACTTTGCAAGATGTTTGAGACTTGCACGTAGCTGTGCTTTGGGAGTCAGGCTGGGAAGACAGGCGACACTATTTTCAGTGAAGGGCCTTTAGTTCAGGAGTTAACTTCTTCCTATCTAGTGCCCTATGCCTGTTGTCAAATTTATCCAGAGTACTCTAAAATACATGGTTTACTTTAAATTGTAAGGAGTAAAAAGAAGTGTACAAAGGTGTCTACATAGGGAGTGGTTATTGTGTGCCTTGCACAGTCTGCTCTGATTCTGCATGCACATATTTCAAGCAAGAGCAGAACTAATGACGGTGCCATTGGAAGAAGTTCTCTTAGTATGAGTTCTACCCATTTCTGCCAGTTATGAAGTATGGAGGGGCTACAAAATGACAACAGGTTGGCTTTAAGGGACAGATTACAGGAACTGTGTATATCTCGAATATCTGAGGCCTTTATTGATGGAGCAACTGGTCTAAGCCATATCTTGTACAGAGTCAGAAACTGACTGTAAAATCATAGCAAGCTACTGAGAAAAAATATGCAAAAAGTTAAGCCTCAGAACTGTTGTTTGGAGAAGTTCTCCAGGGTATGTTGGGAAGATTTTTGAAACACGAGGAGAAAAAAATTGTAACAATTGTCCACAGGGAAGAGGAAAAAAAAATTCTTGTTTAAAGACTGACAATGACTCTCTTTTTTATAACTGTGGCAATAATCAGTGAATGATGGGAAAGAATTTTGATTAAAACAAAGGCAGTCTGAAAAAAAAAAAAAGGCAATTGAGATATGTGAAACAAAAGCACTGGGACGAAAGATTTATAAGTGGCAAATATAATGGAAATGTGATAAACTGGGAAAAGGAAGAGGACAGACTCCCATTCGTAGGCTGCACAACACCATGTTTTTGTAAGATGTAAGCAAAATATATGTTACCAGACAACCTAGCTTGTCTTATTACACTGTGAACATTAACAAACATGACTCACAGGCTCAGGGGACACTGTGCAATCATACTCTACCTTCTGATGGTGTAAAGTATCTCCTGAAATTCTTCCTTCTCTGGTATGAAATATTTACCTTAATAGAAATCCCAAGAACTCACTAAAAATAACAGCAGTCTCTCCATAAATAATAGAAAGACTCTTGATTTCAGGGTTATTTTATGGCTGAAAATTCAAGCTGAATGTGCTAGAAATACCAGCATAGCCCATAGTAGTCCTTTTAGGCTATAGTTAGATAGATTTTATCAAAAGGGCACTGCTGAAGATTCAGGTTGTTATGGCTGGATGATCCTTTTGTGCCCACAGAGTTCTTGAGGAAACATGGGATGATTGCTGCAACAAATGGAATTGCATTGAAAGGAACTGGCTTGGGGAGGAATCAAATGGACAAGACACTCAAATATGTACATTGAATGGGAAGAAAGCTGATTAGCTGCAAGGAAAACTAAATGTGCAGACCAACTGCTCTTTGATGCTCTTCCTGAACTCATTTTGATCAAAAAGAAGTATACAGGCTTGGGCTTTAAAAACCAGATGGTGGAATGGGAGACTTCTTAAGCATTGTCACAACCTGTGTGAGGACACATGGGGTTCTGGAGATGAAGTCGCTCATTCCAAGTCTTCTACCATTTGTTGCCATGATACCCAGAGCTAGTCACTGAAGCAAAAGTGAAGATACACTCTAGTCTTGCAAGGTGTAAGAGGAAATTAATAAACCAGGAAGAAAGAGGTCAAGAGAGGTTCTCCTCCCCCTCTACTCTGCCCTGGTGAGACCGCATCTGGAATATTGTGTCCAGTTCTGGGCCCCTCAGTTCAAGAAGGACAGGGAACTGCTGGAGAGAGTCCAGCGCAGAGCCACAAAGATGATTAAGGGAATGGAGCATCTCCCTTATGAGGAAAGGCTGAGGGAGCTGGGTCTCTTTAGCTTGGAAAAGAGGAGACTGAGGGGTGACCTAATTAATGTTTATAAATATGTGAAGGGTGAGTGTCAGGAGGATGGAGCCAGGCTCTTCTCTGTGACATCCAGTGATAGGACAAGGGGCAATGGGTTCAAGCTGGAACATAGGAGGTTCCACTTGAATATGAGAAAAAACTTCTTTACAGTGAGGGTGACAGAGCACTGGAACAGGCTGCCCAGAGAGGTGGTGGAGTCTCCTTCTCTGGAGACATTCAAAGCCCGCCTGGATGCGTTCCTGTGTGATCTGATCTAGGTGTTCCTGCTCCGGCAGGGGGATTGGACTAGATGATCTTTCGAGGTCCCTTCCAATCCCTAACATTCTGTGATTCTGTGCAATCTGTCTCCAGGGAATCAGCTGAGAAAGAGAAATCCTTTGGTGGGACCTTTGTATGGGAAGGTAGTAGGAAATCTGTAGCAGCAGGAACAGTGACTAAGGGAAACCATAGCTAATGTGGAGGAAGACTCCTCACTTATATTGCTCTAAAAAAGGCAGGTTAAAATCTCTGAACTTTTATGAAATCCAGAAAGGGCTTTTCTGTGCCTTTTCATTTTAATTGTACCAACATTGCATGGAAAGCATCAGCAGCACAGAACAGGCAGTGTTTGTGCAGCCAATGCTTGCAATAGCTACCTGCACGGCATGGCTTCCAGAGACGGCCTGGAAAAGCTGGGCATGGCTCTCCCCGAGACACACGATCTCGTAGGCCTGTCACAAGACAGGACGCGGTTTCCTGCAGACATGGGGAGATCTAAAGCGCCAGCATCACCCTGTACGTTGGTTTAGCAAATATGTGGGATTTCTAGCAAACTAGGGCTGGAAGTAGCCATGGAAAATCTGTCCTGTTGTTTTCCTCAGTGACTGGCACAGAATCAGACTCTTCAGCTTCTGGTGCCTGTAAAGCATATGTGATGTGTGGAGCACGTGATTCTCTTTCCTCTCCTCCCTTCCTTCCTTTCAGGGTTGTAAGAGTCAAGCCAGGCCTCTCATTAGCCGTTAGAGGTGTGGGGAGGACTGTGAGATCTGCCTGTAACTCTTGAGTGTGGAATACATCTAAATGGAAGGAGAGAGATTCCCTGGATAGACTCCAAAGATGCTTAGGTCCTACAAAACCCCACAGCTTCAGGCTTCAAAGTCCAGACCTTGTCAGCTAAATAAGATTAGACCTAATCTGTGTATTGGGGACATGGCCACAAGCAACAGAAGTCATGTGGGAGGATGAGGCTGTAAGTCCATCCTGATAATGGCTTGTGCAAGAGCCACAAATTCTATCTTCGCTATGCATGTTTTGAATTTTGCATGTCTCTGTGTGTACATTGTCATAGTGACAGAAGGCACTGAGAATATTTTGTCTTTTTTTTTTTGGACATGGATGCAAAACATCTTTTGCCGTGTATGTTTTCTTTCCCTCCTAGCTGATTTTTTTCTCACCTTTCCCAAGAGTTTAAAGAAGAACTGAAATTGTTAATGGAGATCACTGTGCTTATATTGAGTACCATTAGACAGTAAATACATTTTTAATGTCTGACAAGCAAATACAATACTGAGTAAAGGACTTGCGCTGCATGTCATCATTAAAAACATGTGGTAGGTACTATTTGTTGTTCTTATTCTCTGTGTACCATCCAACAGAGAATCTTCCGCTGTCTGTGGAGCTTAGGTGCCTGCATTGCACACACACAGCACTGTAGGTGCCTGAACCTGAACGTCACACTTGTCTTCCTGGATCATATTTGGATGTTGAGTTGTTCAAATACTCGGCTCCCACTTAACTCCTGCTTTGGCTTATGCAGAGAAGAGGCAGAGAGGGAGAGTGGAAACATTTCTGGGACTAGAAACATGGTGTGCTTTGGTGTGCAGTATGTAAGGAAAGGATTTCAAAGTCATAACATGCTGCTGTCTGTTCTGTGGGAAACACAAACTACAGATCAGAGTTGTGCACTGTGCACTAGGAACAGCTGAATAGCGCACGACTGTAACAGTGAAGACTTAATAGTCAAGGAAAGAAAGTGTTTGGGACTGCACATAAACACGGACCTTCCTTAAAAATATTAGTAAGGAAAAGCATATTATTTTTGACTACATTTAGTGTGGTGGTAGAGAATAAATGGATTTGCAGCCCATGAACCCTATTAGAAGATTGGTGTAATGTGCCAGTAAGATGAAATGTCTGTGAAACAGTAATGTAAAAACAGGCAAACGTTCAGAATGGACAATCATCAGATTGACAGGTCAATCCATGTGGGAAGATGCCTGAACTCTATTGTGTATCAGTGAAATTTATTTTTATGCTACTCTAATGCTTTCCTAACTCCCAAGCCAACATATGAAAATACAACACCTGTAGCATCCACGTATAGATGAGAAGGCAGATCAGTGACAAGAGTATCATGGGATCTATAGTGCCTGGCAGCAGTAGTCTGGGTTTTTTGCATAACATCCACTTTTCTCACTAAATCAATAGAATGCTAAACATACTGTCTTAGCTCAATACCTGGATATAAACTATGATAAATCAGAATTGGTAAGTGTGCACTTCTGAAAAGTCAGGGGAATGTAAATCTTCATAAACTGAAGCAGTTAAAAAGTTAATAGAGAGGCTGGATATTAACCTTAGGAAAAACCTGAGTACCTTCTAGAAACCAATTATTTACTCTTCTAAAATAGCAACAGCTCTTAAACAATGAGTAAGGGTGGAGACATCTCGAATGAACAGATTAGTCGCCAGTGAAATTAAGATAATCTCTGAACTTTCTGCATTTCAAAATTCATACTTATTTGGAAATAAAGAGTTGGCAGATGGTTCTCATGAACTATATGTGGAAATACGCCAAAGTTGAGTGCATGAGTATTATTCAGATAGGCTACAATGTAAAGATTCATAGGCTCAAGATAGCGGTGTATTGCCTAAAGTTAGTTGAAGGATATAACTGTGGCTGATGTAAAAACCAGATCAGTATGAGGGAAATGTATCTTACAGATATGGGTAAGAATTTCCTTTCTGGGGGGTGTGATGTTAGACTAGCCATTCCCTTTCTATGTTACCTTCAAATCTTTTTGTATATAGGAAAATGGACTTTTTCTCTCATCCTACAAATACCATCACTCTTAAGAAAAACTCTCCCTGGAGACCCTCAAAACATGTGAGTGGCCAGGTAATGTGTCACTCAAGCCAAAATCGTAGGATACAAGGATTTTACAATTAACTCAGGGGGTCATAAATTCCTTTTTTCCAATACCTTCAAATCACAACTTTTTCTAAGAAAAAAAAAATTGAAAAAGTCCCATGAGACCATGTATCCTTTTTGAGCAACTAGCATAAATGGACTCAAGAGGGAGAGGGTTAATTTCAAAAACAGGCACAATTTAAGTAGAAAAAAAGGATGGATGAGCTTATTTTGAGTCTTAGTTTGCATAGAAAGAGACCCGGGAAAAGCAAGAGAGCTGAATTCAGAAGGAATCTAAGAGAGATATTATCTCCCACATGAAATTCACACCAGGAGGTGGAGTGGGCTGTTTGTGGTGTTTGTGTGCATATGTTCAAATATTTCTTGGCTAGAAGTGACCAAAGGAGTAACCATTGTGGTGGTGACCATATTGCTTCAGATCTGCTGGGCTGCCTGATGAATGCTCCTCTAAGACAGCATGAAAAGGAGATCTCTCTCTCTCTCTCTCTCATTACCACGTATGGGAGTATGCTTTCTTCAAATGTAGAAGGAATGGTTTTCTTCTTTCAGAATGAAGCATGGAGTGCTAAAACAGACTCCTGGGGGAAAGGGCGGTACCCCAGCATGTCAGATACTAGAAAAGAGGCAAGAAAGGGGCAACATAAATGTATGTATCCCATTCATTACTTACAGGGAGNTAGAAAAAAAGGATGGATGAGCTTATTTTGAGTCTTAGTTTGCATAGAAAGAGACCCGGGAAAAGCAAGAGAGCTGAATTCAGAAGGAATCTAAGAGAGATATTATCTCCCACATGAAATTCACACCAGGAGGTGGAGTGGGCTGTTTGTGGTGTTTGTGTGCATATGTTCAAATATTTCTTGGCTAGAAGTGACCAAAGGAATAACCATTGTGGTGGTGACCATATTGCTTCAGATCTGCTGGGCTGCCTGATGAATGCTCCTCTAAGACAGCATGAAAAGGAGATCTCTCTCTCATTACCACATATGGGAGTATGCTTTCTTCAAATGTAGAAGGAATGGTTTTCTTCTTTCAGAATGAAGCATGGAGTGCTAAAACAGACTCCTGGGGGAAAGGGCGGTACCCCAGCATGTCAGATACTAGAAAAGAGGCAAGAAAGGGGCAACATAAATGTATGTATCCCATTCATTACTTACAGGGAGAAGGAGTTGAGCAGGCATTAAAGTTTGAAACCCTAGTCAAACTCTTAGAATGGACAATTCTAAGTTACATACAGCTTTTTTTTTTTTTTGCACGTGNTTACAGAGAGGATGGTCAAGCACTGGAACAAGCTCCCCAGGGAAACAGTCATGCCCCAAGCTTCTCGGCACTCAAGAAACAAAACTCTTAGATCTAGGGTTCCCTGGGTGGAGTCAGGTATTGGACTTANACACATTTTTTTACTTACCCAAATGTGTGTGCCCATCTAACTATCTCTTAATGGTGCATGTTCACTCCTTTTAGAAGTTCCTCCTGCTGGCTGGTCAAAGCAGTTGTTATTCTCCAATTTCTCTCAACCTCTTTGTTATCCTAGTCAGCATGTCAGACTGCACGCAGCACAGCATTGGTGCGGCCTCCCCTCAGGTACTGTGTGCGGTTTTGGGTCTCACAACATGAGGAGGATGTGAAAATATTGGAATGTGTCCAAAGGAGGGCAAGACAGATGAGGGTAACAAAGATGGTGCAAGGACTAGAGGGCATGAGAAGGGAGCTTGAAGGGTGACCTCAGTGTTGTCTACAACTACTTCACGAGGGGGAGCAGAGAGGGAGGTGCTGATCTCTCCTCTCTGGGGCCTGGTGGTAGGACACAAGGGAACAGCTTAAAATTGTGTCAGGGGAAGTTCAGATTGGACATTAGAAAAAGTTTCTTTACAGAGAGGATGGTCAAGCACTGGAACAAGCTCCCCAGGGAAACAGTCATGCCCCAAGCTTCTCGGCACTCAAGAAACAAAACTCTTAGATCTAGGGTTCCCTGGGTGGAGTCAGGTATTGGACTTAGCAATCCTTGTGGGTCCCTTCCAACCCAGGATATTCTGTGATCCTATGAGTAGCTCATGTTTTACATGAGGGAGACTGGGAGTCACCTTTTGTTTAGTTTTATGATAAGGAAAGAAGGTCAGAGACGTCAAAAAAACCCCAA
>VZTO01009038.1:33852-55148 GCA_013400615.1 Syrrhaptes paradoxus | reverse complement strand
TTAAAATTATATTTTCTTTTGTTTTCATCAAAATTTGAAAGTGTATTATAAATACCTGCTCAGCCTTCTACCTGTGGCTAGTTAATTAATATCCCTTTCTGGTGAAAGGGGGGAGACTCAGGCATATAGAAATGAAATAACGGAGGTAGGACAGCATGGCATTGGCAGGAGCCAAGAATAGAATTTAAACTTACTGCCTAAGTGACTTCCAGTGACGGAAATAGATACACCCTTTGGGCAAAATACAAATGCATGAAAATATTTGGAACTTGGCAGCCTGGAAGTACTGCATGCTTCGTGCAAATGTGTCATTCCAGTATGTCAGTTAAAAATATCTGTGAGAATGAAAGGGATATTCACAGAAGATAGCTTACATATAATGATATTGTATAGAATCCTGTAAATATTTTTAATATCATCAGTAATTTTTACTAGACACTAAGTACCTCAATATTTCTCAGGTGTCCTTGGGGCTTTTTACATATGGATAACATTAAACTGTAATCTCTTCACAAAAATTTGAAAATACGACACAAAAAGAGTATGTCCATATTATGAAATAGAGTTGCATGAATACATTTCATGAGTGTTTAAGTTATTATTATTTTGGCTGTATTTTGCACAATATTTCTGTACTAAAAGACAACGTACCTGAAAGTGGGGCTGGTTCTTTAATGTAAGACAAATTATCAGCACCATACCAGATCCTGCCCAAAGAAGACATGTAGGTGACAGGTTTCACCGTAGGTGCTGGAGTAGTGTGTAAATACAAAGAAGTTGGGAAATAAACACCCCCTCCTGCCCCAACAAAAGACTTTCTGAGTGAAGGGAAATTCTAGTCTCTGAGCTGCTGGAGCTGAAGATCTTGATTAGATGAGTTGGCAAGAAATATACTTTGTAAATCAGAGGAGAATCTAGAGCAATATAGTTCTACAGAAGAGACATGACGCTGAGAAGGCCTTGACCCAAAACTCCTACTCAGCAGAGTAATGGGGATGCTGACAGACAGAATAACATGTGGGTGTCCATGACTCTGCCTAGCTGTGTCTTTTTTTTTTCTGGTGCTGTCTAAAGTAGACCATTCTTTATAGAATCCATTTTTTTGGTGCAAAATCTTAAACTGTTTGTGTCAAGCATCAGGCAGTTCTGCAGAGATAAATGTACCCCTGTGAGTGAAGTGTTAGGGAAGGATGTGTTTATTTTCTTGTGGGTAGTGTGAGGCAGCTTTCAGGGGAAAACACATTTTCCAGAATAAGAATTGATCACATCAAAGGCTGAAAAGAAAGCACGATAGCCTGTTCAGATCAACAGAGGCTACAGTTGCAGTGGATGCACGTGGATGCTGTGATTATACAGAGGTGCTTTAGGAGGGTGGCAGTAGCCAGCAGGAACAGTATTGAGCAAAATCAGGTTTCTTCAACTAGAGGTGATTTGAAGACACTTAAAATTTCACAGATCAGACCTTTAATCCAGCTGGCAAGTTTCGCTGAGCTACTGCTGGAAGATGAGATCAGACTGTGCCCTAGCTGCCTGGAAAGCAGCTCATCTGAACGTGTGGGCCGGTGCAGTAGAGCAGCACAGCTCCCTTAGNCTGTAGTGTCCCTCCGATTGCAGTAAAAAAAAAAATCACAAGATATAACACCGTGTATAAATCACTTTATTTCCTTGATCACATCAGTATGACAATATTACAGAGTAATGCTACATGGATGGTAACAAAATTTTTTGGGGGTTTTCACAAATAGTTTTTTCCTCCTAGAAAACTGTCATCATAACGAAGGGTTTCAGTCTAGCCAGGCAAGTTGTTGCCCTATGAAGCAGTGCACTTCTTTGGGCTATTGCGTAGTGGTCAGATAGCATTCCTTGTCACAAGCCTGCCAAAAGCTGAACTTTTGCTTCACCTCCCTCATTAAGAAACTGAATTTAGGTCTTGCAATTTTTTTGTTGTTGTTGATGGTGAGACTAAAATTCATTTCACTCACTATTTGGTTTCTGGTAGTGGCTCATAAACGGCTGCCTAGGGAACAGTATAACAACAGAGCTGGGAAGAAGTAACAGTTTGCTGCGTTCTCCCAGCCTCCAGTGACCAATGACATTTTGTAGTCCTCCCTTCGTTTGTGTCTTTGATGTGTCTAACGACTCTTGAGCCAGTATAAATCCAGGCATTCACAGCATCCTGTAGAAATGAGTTGCATAGCTGAGCAAGGCTATCATAAAAACTCTCTCTTTTTGCCTATTTTGAATGCACGCTCTGATTTTGTTCAGCGCTCTCCAGTGCTTGTATGAGGAACAGTGAACAGTCTCATCTCCATGGTGCTTCTGTTTTTATAGATGCCAGCATATCCCTCTTCAGTCACGTAACGTCCCCTGACTAAAGAAACCGGGTCTCAGGCACAATCCATTGGGTGTGTTTGATCATTTCGTTGTCACATCTATTTGCTTGTTTTGTTCTCTTTTTTCTTTTGGTATTTGTGTATCTTTTTGATGGGAGAACAGAACACCACAGAGAATCCAACACAGGAGACAGCAGTCCTCTGACAGTAACACATGGATATCCTGTGGGCTCTTAATCTTTTGCTAGTAATTCCAGTTATTGAATTATTGCTATTTCTGATGCTACTAAACATGAAGACAGTGGGGGGTTTGTGGATCTGTCTGCTATACTATTAGGTCTTTTTCCTGATTGGTAATAGTTAGTTGACAATTAGTCATGGCATTTGNAGCAGAAGGAAATGGATTACTTGTTTTCAAAATTGTAAACTGAATGAAACTGAATTATTTAAACTTTATAAATATTAAGAGATACAATTGATTTTTTTTTTAATGAATGTACTGTGTTGGAATGTTAGACAAAGAAATTAGCTTTAGAAATGAGACTTAATCTTGCTGCATTAGTAATGAACATAAATAGGTGCTGCTTTTCACGCCCCAGGGATAATGTTCACCCTCTTCCTCTTGGAAGAAATAACTGTCTGTTAACTCAGCTTTGTGGCTTTATAATCAACCTGAGGAGGAGGACGGGCAGTGGTGTCATCCTCCCCTCACCGCTTATGAGAAAACGGAAAAGCTGCACAGAGTATCTTTTAATTGGGAAAATGCCATGGCAGCTCCTAACTAATAATGTGAGTACAGGAACTCTTTCAGCTGTCAAACCCATGAGGAGGAGGCAATAACACTCTTGGAAATGGTGCCGTTTTGTCACATAGAAGGTAAAATTGTGTTTGAAAGAATTGCTGTCAGGGTTTTCTTGAGAATGCAATGCAGTGTGCAGCAGAGGAGAATAAATTCTATTGTCTGAATTTTTCAATGGAGATCAAGAAACTTTTTGACAACCATGGGCTTAATTTTTTTTGAAGTAAAACAGACTATAAATAACATGCCATTGCACAGAATGTCATCTGCTGAGTTCATGTGTGGGTGAACTTTGCTTCTTCTGGCGTGTTCAGTGGTTAAATGTGTTTCCATCAAGATCACAGGTGGCTGGAACAGATTCCCAGAGATTACATTCATTTATCTCTATCATTGCTTTTCTTTTTTTAGGGTGTTCTTGAGAGCCATCAACAAATTTGCAGAGACAATGAACCAGAAATTTCTGGAGAATATGAATTTTGAACTCCAAGTAAGTATTTAGGCTTTTTTACCTGAGTCAAAGTAGTATGTGCACATAGGATCGTTCTGGTCTGTCAGAGCCCCTTCTGGTACTTTGTATCAAGATGACTGATTTGAGTGTGGCAGGATTAGGCCATCTTTGATATGATGTGAAAATCATACTTTGATTATTTATGATAAGGCACTCAGAATATTTTGTACCGTGATTCTCTCAGAACTGGCAAGTAGGAAACTTTTTTTTTCTTTCTTAGCCAGCCCAGCGTATTCAGTCAGGCAACCTTTGATGTAGTGCGCGTAGCTTTTACAGTGTCACTCCTGTGTATGTAGGGCAGAAAGAGATTAACTTTGTTTCATTCCTGGAGTATTTATTACTTAGAATTTATTTTTATTTCTAACTTATTGTCTTCTCTGATAAGTGTATCTATTTATTTATTTATTTATTTATTTATTTATTTGGTAGTTCCTTCTGACATAATTTTAAATTAGGGTTTTGTTCTTTTCTTAGTTTCCTCAATATCATACTTTGTAACTTAACTGTTTGGTCATGCATTTTACTGTACATTTGGCTTGCTTCAGATGAAAATTAAAATGTCTGTAGTTTTTGCATTCATTAAATTGTTATCAAAATGTGAATATAGTTTTGGAATCAGGATTTGTCACTAAATGCTGCTTGATTATGGTGTGTGCTATAGACAGAAAACACACTAACAAAGTATAGGATGAAAAATTAGTCTATTTCACTTTTTATATTAACTGCAGTTAAAAGTAATTGGTTTAAGTTCAAAAATGCTTCCTGATTAGAAAAATCTAATCTGTTCATTAGATAATAACTTATTGACCCTAGCCCTGAAGTTCACAGAAAGTTCAGGCTCTGCCGTCTTCATTTCTTCGAGTTTATATTTTATGGTTAATCTTGCAATTTGCAATCTGCTTTAAGTGGTTCTCCTCTTCTGCATGTGGATGTTCAGGCTTTCTGTGCTAACGCTGCTTGGGTATTGGTCTCTGGGTCCTTAACATAAAATACCTCAGCCACAAATAGCTACCGAGCCGTCACCTGAGTTGGTTACACAGGAAGAGTTTAAAAACCAATAGGAAAAAGAAAGGTGAAACATTCAGTTCATACTCGGTTACAGGGGCCTCCAAGTTTGAAATGTAGAGCTTTCCCTCATTTATTTCATTAAAAATGTTATACTTACAAAAGATGTGACTTTATCAATGTGTATATGTATGTTATTACTGAAGATTTTTTAATCATAGGGAAGGATGTTTCTTCTGACAAACTTAAAATTTCTTTTTAGTAACTATTTCTGCTGGAAACTTTCAAATCCTTGTAATTTTTGTAATGTAATCTCTCCTAGGCTGTATCAATTTATTAACAACCAATTTGTAACCTATAGTTTCTGTAACACTTGATCATTTTTACTGCACAATGTGTCAGTAATTTTTAAAAGCAAATAAAATAGGTCTGGTGGACATCAGTAGGGGCAGGGTACCAAAAATATGCAAACTACTCTAAAGACTGTGTTATCTGTCAAAACTGTGTTAAGGTGTATACTGCCTTACAGTTGTTAAAGCAGCAGTCTAAACCTGGAACTCTCATTTCAGATTATGTTTCCTCTGGCAGAACAGCCAGGGAATTTGTAGTTCAACAAGGAACGTTGTAGTTCAAGGGAATGTGTTAATGCTTCGTCTCTTATTCATGACTTGTCAAATATCTGGAGGCTTTGAATAAGCTAAACAATGTTCTAGTAAATAAGCAGTGCCATCTAAAGAATTAGGGTACCCTTATCCTTTTCAGAAGAGACTTAAAAGTACAAGGCAGGGAGATAGTTTACTTTTCTTCCATGAATAATGCTCTGAAAACCTTCTCACAAGACCCTGAATATACCTATTAAAAAAGCTGCTTCTGGACTAAAGGAGGTCTGAACAATGTAAAGCATATTGTCTAATTTTCTTAATTAAAAATAAAATTTTATTTCACACAATTATCTGTGCTTATTCAGATCTTTGATAGCTGAGGATTTAATTGATGTTTTACAGGTTTTTACTGTTTTTCATGTTAATTTTTTTTTAATCTATAAATCAGTGTCTTGCAACTATTCCAACTGCGGAAACTTGAATATAGAGAAGCAATTAGAACTAAAAATGTTGTTATTAATTGAAATGAGAAACTTGAGAGGTCCTTTAGCGAACCTTATTAATTTTCTGAAGATCAACTTTATCCAAATAATTTGTTACAAGAATTTTACCTAACTATCTAGAGCCTTTTATGGTAAGAGAGCAGTCTGTGTCTTTCCTAAACATACTGTATTATCCTTAAAGTGACAGAATTTTCTTAAGATGCTCTAAAGCACAATGGACAGGAACCAAGAGTGGAGATAGTAAGGAGTGGAAGGAGGAATAACTTCAACTAATTTTTCTAATAAAAAAATGGCTTTTGAAGTCACAGCTTACATCTTCCTACTCTGCAGTATAAATCCATGTTTGTCCTGTCCTTTCTGGCTGTGGCTGGTTTGGTCCGGGAGGTGTAATTTTTCATGTGGATTGCACTTACTTGAATTGTTCTCTAGTAGCACGGATACCAAAGTCACTTGCTATAGTCCAAGAAAATTCTTCTGCATCACTATGGGCAGATGACAAAAAAGAGAAACAATATACTTTTTTATTCTCATATGAATATATCTTGGCTGTAAGCAAGTATGAGCAGTGGTTAACTGAACGTAAGTGAGGAACTTCTATACTTTATGAAATAGTTCATTTTACAGTTGCAGCCTCTGGGGCTGTTATTCTTTATAGATTTACCATTTGATTTTCCTCTGTTGTTTTGGAGTATTTTTAGTTAATAAACAAACAAGCAATCCTTCTTTGTGCAGCTGTTGCCGTGCTTGTATGTTTTTATTTTATCAGTTAAGGTACCAACAGGCTAATATAATAAAGTAACTTCTGTTTTAGCAGCTGCTTTGCAAAAGAAAGCGGAATCAAGCTTGCTTCCATTGTTATTTATCCATTGCTTCATTGTTAGACTTTTTGGATACAGAATAGTGATGAGAAACTCAAGTAGGACTTTGAGATGCAGTTTCCCTCAAAGGAGAGCAAATCTTTTGTCTGTATTTAAAAGAAATTTTGGAGTTTTAGAGAAACATTTGCCTTAATGAAAATAAGCGATACATTCATGTTCCATAGGGAATGCAGTCATTGCCAAAAGTCATACAGTAAGTCTGCCGATGGAAACAAATGCTGGTATGTCATTTCTCTAGTGTTCAGTTCAAACTGATGATAAATGTTGCAGTGCCACAAAAGTGTCTGCGGGGAGAACTGGCAACTGATGGAACTGATGTCATTGAGATGCATTCAAAGCTGCTAACCAGTTTGGAATCTCTCTCTAGCTGTATTGCTATTTTTATTTGTATGCATATAGAAAATTACCAATTGGGAGCAAAAACTTGCTTTTGTTATTTTGATCTGGGAGAAAATTTGGGAGCAGCATAACTTTCAGTTTTGTTAAGAGCTACAGCCTGATAACCAGGTGCCCTGTTCAGTTCCATGGTCAGCCCTGTGGAGCGAGGGCAGCCCGCTGTCCGTTCCTAACCTTGGGTGAATTTTGGTCAGGTCCCCGAGTCTACCACAGGAGGAGCTGAGTGTGCAGGAAGAAAAGCCGCAGTACACACCAGCAGGTTCCTTTATGGCTATGATCAGTGGGCCAGATACTGATTACAGTACATCTAGGATATGCTCCTAAAACCAGAACAGAGGCAGTCGCATACCATGGAGTGAAACTTAACATCAGCTTTTTACGTTGGGCTCTTTTTTTGAATTCCAGAAAACAGATGTGATCTTTAGATGTGCTTCTGCTCTTGCTGAACCTGACAGATTTTAGTGAGCTCATTCAATGTGTTTTACAAATAATGTCCAGCTGGTTCACTTGATATGTATAAGTAATAGGAGTTGTGCACCTACATTTCATCTAACTTTTGAAAGATGCTGTATGCCTGTGTTACACAAGTGACTACTACAAATCTAAAAACTTAATTATTGTATAGACAGTTTCTGTGAAACAAATGGATTTTCATTAAAAAGAAAAAAGCTCCAAACAAAACCTTTTTATTCAAAGGTCAGTTATTTAGTATGCAGCAGCCTTCGGGCGATATAGTCTCCTGTTGGAGGTATGGGTACTGTTGATTTTCTGGTTTCAAAGAAAAAGGGGTGAGTAAAGTTCAGATCGTTACTGAGCATATGCAGCAAGAACAATGTCTCAAGAATTTCGAAGCTAAAACACAGGCAACTACTTTAATATTCCAGATTAAGGGTCACTTAAACTATAGAAACAGAATGTATTGGGATGGGGAAAATAGAGATGCATAATGGTGAAGATTAAAAAAAAAACAAAGTTACATCTTTAAGTTCTTTGTGAACAAGTGAATGATTTATACTCTTTGTAGGATGGTGTTTGCAAATCTGATTATTAACAAATAGTTGAAGAGAAGTCTTAACTTAAAAAATAAATTTTAAAAGGCAATTTAAAGCACAGTGGAGTAGATCTGAGGAGTTTTCACTTGGCTGAGAGATTAGATGACAATACATAGCAGACAACCTAACTAAAAAAACAGGTAGACTGTGAAGTAATTGAGCAACTAAAAAAGGGTATTTTAAATTTGGACAAAAACGATGAAGAAATTTTTGCTACTCTGTTGACACTTGTTAAATGGAGGAAAAAAGGTTCCTGGCCTTTTTTTTGTTTTCAAAGCAAAATTGTTGTTTTTTTTCACTCATGAGGTGATTCAGGCAGAAAGGAAAGAAGTGGCATCACTTGGGAGCTGTGAAAGGATGTGGTGTATTTGATGACCAGCAGTTACAACATTGACATTAAAGCTATGCATAAACCTATAGCAATAGGTTCAGTGGTGAATCAGAATCATAGAATCACAGAAAGGTTTGGGTTGGAAGGGACCTTAAAGATCATCAAGTTCCAACCCCCCTGCCATGGGCAGGGACACCCTCCACTAGCCCAGGTTGCCCAAAGCCTCATCCAGCCTGGCCTTGAACCCCTCCAGGGATGAAGCTGTTATATACCTCAGAGATGAATACCAAAACTATGTACAGCACAGCAGTACATAGTTTTCTCCGGCGTTTTTTTGAGTTTTGCATGCAAAGTTCACATGCTGGATGTATTCACATGTAGGTCAGTGACCCTCAGAAAACAAGCCACAGTTAGAGATTGCATACAGCAGGTATCCTTCAGTGTCATAATACAGCAAAACCTAGAACAGTAAAGCTAAAAGGCATTTGTTACAGAGTATTTACTGTTGTGCAGATGATAAAAAATTGTTAGCTCCAGAGCACATAATCTTACAGGAGAGAAGGGAGGGAATTTTCATGAAGTGGTTGACCAAAAATAAACCATGAAGCACGAATGAATGAGGGCTCACAATATTCACGGTACCTTAAGCTTGTGAATGTATACGGTACCACCAGGGAAAGAGTCTGGCATAATACATTAGTGTGCATTCTTCAGTATCGAAATTAACCTGGAGCAGGAGGATTTAATGCACAGAGATCTGAAGTTTCAGTAGGAATTACTGGAATAGGTTAAAAACTTCAACATTGAGCAGTTTATGTTCTACTGGTGTCTCTGTATTTGAAATAGGTATTGACTTGCATTTATGTTAGATATAAACACAGTTGTGTATTGAAACAGATTGTGTAGAAAGGCTCGGAAATATTTCTCACTTAAAGATTCTACAGAGAATTCAACAGACATCTGTCTGAAGCAGTTTAGCAGATCTTGCCTTGGGATATGGAGCTGGGTTAGCTGACTCCTCATGTTTCCTTCCAGATAGATATTCTATGTTTACAACTAGAAAAGGTTCACTGAAGTGTAAATCCTGTCATTGAAGGTTTGTAACTATGGGAAGTGTAATAGTTTAAGAATCTTTATTTAGAATGAGCATATTAATAGTATAAGGAGACATATAGTTGATATATAAGAAAAATACAAAAAATAAGTTACGCAAAGAGGTTGGAAGTTAGACTTTTTTTCTGAAGACTGTGATGATGTATGTCTCAGTGGTGTTCAGGGTTTTTTTTAACTTATTTGTTGCATTTGGTGTCAATAAAAAGTCTTAACTGTGTGACTGTAAATTGCTTTTTTTTCTTTTCCCTCTTATTTTTTTGTGTTTGCTCTCAACATTATACTTTTAAAAAAATAATATTCATAAGGATTCTCCTAACTGATTGCAGAACTGTCTCATCAGCCAGCCAGTATCCAGACTACTTGCCACATACTGGTGCCTACTAGTCAGGATCACGTTGTGTATTTGTAAGAGGACTTGTCTCTGTGGGTTGGCTTTGGTGTCTGGGGGCTGGAGGTGGGGTGGGATGGTGTAGGGCAGGGCTGGCTCTTTTTCATTAGCAGCTTCTACTAGGAAAGCCGATTTAGCTTTGGAAATAGAGCAACTGCAGGTGATTTCAGATGTGCCCAACATACAGATTTAAAGGAGACTGCACTGTTGGCATTTCTTTGCTGTTTTCTATCAAGTATCAATTTGCTAAGAATGTGCCAATTTCAGATGCAGAGATCAGACAGCCTGTCCAGATCAATGCTTTGCAGCTGGGCTTTTGGAGGATAGCGGAACAAACGGACCACAGTGATGTATGAATACTGGATTTGGGATGTATGAGTTGAAATGGGCTCTTCAGACAAAAACTTAACAAACAAATTTACTTCGTCTGCAAATTCTTTGGACTTTGGACTCATTGCTCAGAATGGAAAGAAATACACGGGATATAAATTCTGGAAGATTTTGCATACAAGAAAGTAATTTTTACTGGATTTGGTAGTGCCTTATTTCAGAGGTTTGGGATGTTTTCCAACATAGGAATGGTAGATGTCTGAAGTAGAAACATATTTCCTAGAGTGGCATCATTAAACAAGAAGCTAATGATGAAACCAAGGAATGGGATATGACATGAAAATCACTAAAAAATAAAAAACCAAACTTTTGTTGGTTTATATAACGTGCTGTGTTTCTTCAAAGCAATTTATTTAAAACATAAGTTGCTATTCATTTGTTTAAAATTGTTTGAACTCAAAAGGCTCACAGAAATAGTAAAAAAATAAATAAATAACTATTCCTTTTAAATTATTTAAAGTAATGAAGAAATGTATTCCAGTATGCGAAAGAGAACTTTTCTGAGGTAAAATCATCACTTCTTGAGAATGATCCACTGTTTTCCAGCATATATGACATTTCTTATAAATGTTATTTAAAGGTTCAAAAGGTTATTGCTAGCTAACCTAGCTCAATACCTGTGGTACCTATAGACAGTTTGCAGTTATGCATAGATGCCGAAAGTTCCTAAGTGCCATTTTTCTACCAAATCAAAGTAATGAACTAGGTATCTATCTGAAATGTAGTATGTCTGCTGGTCTCAAGGGGCTGAGCTTGCTTTCACAATAATATTTAAAGAAAAAAAATAAAACTGTAATCTCATCTGTTAGGTTTTATGCTAGAGTACATTCAGTATCTACAGTAATTTGTAATAAACTAAAAAGTCTTTGAAAGGCTTCATGTTTCTCCTACATTATCAGAAAGAGTGGAGCAAAGATGTCTGTAGTGAAAACAATGGCTAGAAGGTAGGTGTCAGTGCGAAAGAGCCCCTGGTTTCAGAGGGGTGTATGGAGGAGGAGGAGGAGGACGCAGCAGTGTTTACTTTTGGCCATTATTTGGAAAAATCATCCAGATCTCCTCTCCTATGTGAAATGGCTAGAAACATCTTACTAAATTACTTCCACTTTCCAATACTGCAGCCATCGTATTTCTAGGGGGAAAGCACATCATGTTTTGCGGGGGGGGGGGAAGGAGGAATGAGAGATCCTCTTCTTTTAAGTTCCTTTAGCCCTAATGTAGAGAGATATGGACAGATCTGAAGCCCTTCCAGCGCATGTGACTAACAAAACAGGTCTCATAAGCATTTTTTGTGTTTTTCAAATCACTTTATATCAGCTTTTGCTTTTTTTTATTTTTGCGAGACTGCTTTGCTTCTGAGCGCTTTAAAGGTAGTTTTGATAGTTCAAAGCTTACAAGTCCTTAGCTTGAACTGTTCAGATGCAAAGGATCATATTTTTTCAGCCATCATTGGGTACTCTGAGGATGAAAGGAAATGTATTTTATAAATAAAGATATCAAGTGTTTAGGATGTGTCTCTGACAAAGGTGGCATTGATCTTGGAATTAAGTGAATAAATAGACCATTAACTGTAGTAATAAGGCTTCATTTTTCTCACCATAATGTAGAACGATTTGAGAAATTTTCCATTTTACTGGTGTAATTGACACTTGCAAAGTATATTCCCTACACATCAATAAATACAGCTTCCCAAGGGACTGAAAACTCTAAATTGGTCAAATTAATCTTTTAAAATCTTTTATAATGGGGGAAAACAGGCCTTTTGGGGCATAAATAAAATTTATCTTGGGGAAAAATGTTCTGCATTAGTATGTAGTACTGGTATGCAGTCAAAAATTAGATATGAACATAATTTAAATGTTGGTATTAAGGGGGGGAAAAAGCTGCTGCCTCACTAGTGCTCATATTCCAATGTAGCTTTAATAAAGCTGTAATTGGTTTGGGTGAATTCAGAGCATCCCTGAATGGTGGAATATGTAACAGCTTACTGACTGCCTCCAGTGAAGCGCTGCTCGAGTCGGTGTGTCTGCAGGAGGGATAACTGTGCTCTCTGGACTGTAAATACCTAACGACAGAAACAGCCCTGTCTGCTAAAGAGAGCTTCAGCTGGGCCTCTAAGGGAGGAATAAATGAAATGCAGGATCTTCGTCACATTACGGAGGACATTTGAGAATTCTGTGTATTGTAGGAAATGTCTGAGTTTCTATATGTGGTTTTGTGTGTTGGTATCTGTTTTACCTGGTGATTAGCGCACAGGAGAGTTTTCTAGGTTGTAAGGGATGAGATCGCTTAAGTTTTTGATGAAACATTTTATTTCTAGTGTCAGTTCCCAACCTAGGGTTGTATTTCACCATACAAAATTAAGAGCATAGTGTTAGGTGTTTTGTTTACATCCTTTAAAGTACATTTACTATTGCCTCTCTGCTGTCTCACTGATACCTACTACACATACTTCTAACTGCAGCTGCATTTCTAAACGAAGTGTCTACAGCCATTGCTGACTGCCTAGAAGCCTCAGAAAATAGCATTTACCTCCTTGAATTTGTGCTTCCTAGTGAAGTTTCTTTTTCCCCTTCCCATCCCTAGCATGTGAGAGTATTTCATTTTGCTTGTCTGGAGAATGAGTAATTGGCTTCAGGAACGAAGGGCAGTGCACTGGAAAGGCAAGGGTTTTCTTCTAGTGCCAGTACATGACTCAGTACTAATAGCAGTTATTTAGGGATGTACTTTGAGTTTGTTTCATGTAGAGAGCTCTTAACAAAAGATATTGGAATTTCACACAAATCATTGCTGCATCAGAATCCCAAGAGAAGACAGCAGATGCCTTTTGAAGTAGTTCTCAAACACAGTGTAATTACATTGGATGCCGTTAGCTCCACGTTGTTCAGATTCACTGGCAGGTAACGTGTTCACTAGTCCTGCCACGGTTCATGGTTTAATGCTGTTAGCTAATGCATCTCCTATGAATCTTTTTTAGCAATATTTATTCAGCTCCTGTGTTATTAACAGCAAATGTGTAGTAGTGGTTATTAAAATTCATCTTTCTTGCTTTTCTGCTAATTGCATAATACTAATGATGTGCATGTCTGCATAATAAAAAAAACTCATATTGCTTGCATCATTTGGTTTAGTAAATTATTCAGCATTATGCATAGTTTAATATTAGTCCTGCTTTTCTCAAAACTGTTTCCTTGTATTCAATTTACAGCTGTGGAACAACTATTTTCATTTGGCTGTGGCTTTTATTACCCAGGATTCACTACAGCTCGAAAACTTTTCCCATGCAAAATACAACAAAATCCAGAACAAGTAAGCAAACATGTATACTTTAGCTTTTCTCGTAAATTTTGTGGTAAAATGATGATAAAGAAAATTATAAAGATACCTTCCATATGTCTTTTTTTTTCTAGATATGGAGATATGAGACGTTTAATTGGCTTTGCTATCCGTGACATGTGGTACAAACTTGGTGAGTAGGAAAATTAACTTAATTGTACCTGAATCCCTAGCATATTGCTCGTTTCATTGAAAAATATCTGAAATGAAGTGCTTTTGTAAATATTTCTGCTATTTGAACTTGAAACATGTTTTCACTCCTGTGGTTCAACTTGGAACTGACATGAGATACTGTTTGACTGCTGTCTGGTTTTTATTTCTAAGCAAACTTAGAACCTCCTCTCAGATTTCCAAGATGGCTGAAATCAGAAGGTTTCAGAAACCTTGTTTTGCTGAAATTGAGAACCAGGTACATTTTCCCTGAGAAGGTTACTGCTCAGTTGGAATCTACAGTTCCAGAAATTTAGTAGTCTCAGATTTGGAATCTGTTTGGACTGCTCCTTTTAGAGTCTGTAATAGGGGCAACAATAACATATTGTTCAATTAAAATATGTATTATGGAGGCAATTATGATGATACTGGGTGTAAGCTAATAGCATTTTTCCCTTTTTCCTGAGGTCCTCTTTGTTCTGACTCAGCTGAAATGCAGTCATTTCATCCAGGAAAACGTGTTTAATCTCTGTGTATCAGAAGTTGTAGTAAAGATTTTAAAGGATTTTATACCTGTGCTGATTAATTGGTGAACTCTCAAACCTGTTTTAAGCATAGTCATTAATTTTCTGGCTTAACACCGCTTTTTAGTGCTGGTAGGGGTAAATTTGAAATTAATAATTTTCAAGTGAACACTTGATTCTAGAACTGTTTAACATTTGTTTCTTAAAAAAAACTTCCAAGTTTTCATTTTACTACAAAGTACAACAAATCTTGCAGAAGCACTTTTCCACTTGTATGTATTTGAGATTTGCTGTTGGTACCCTACTCACGCATGAAACAAGCAGCATTTCAAGAACATCTCGCATCTGCTTGAGTTTTTTGCAGGTTTGGATTTGGCAGATGATGTAACAGTTATGCTACAAGATAATTCTCTGTGATTTTAGGAGTTGTGTAGCTAGTGTTTCTATTACTGCTTGCAATGTTTGATGTATTGGTTGGTTTCTTTTGTAGGTTACAATGTTTGATGTTATTCAGCAATGAAAGCAAGTAATGTTTTTTTCCTTCATAAGTGAGAAAGGTTCCACCAGGTGGCATTACTCCGGCTGATAGAATTTGGGGGACTCTTAGCTTTATTACTCCAGCTATTTGAAAGGAGATGTCAGAAGCTGAAGATCTGAAATGTTCACTGAACATGTCAACTCATGTGGTGTATGTGCTGATGAGACTATATCCTTTAACATGCTGTCAGCTTTGGAGAAGGAACAGAGATGAGTGCTAAGTTGTAAGACTTTACCGACATAGATGGTTTAAAACACTGCTTTAAATGATTGCATGTCCTAAATGTTTTCCTAAAACAAATTTGTTTTCTCTCCTCTCAAATACCTGATTTTCATTTCTGTTTCAGGCCAGAATAAAATTTGCTTCATTCCAGGGATGGTTGGACCCATCTTGGAAATGACTCTTATTCCAGAAGTTGAACTACGAAAAGCCACGATCCCAATTTTCTTTGACATGATGCTGTGTGAATATCAAAGGACAGGAGAATTCAAAAAGGTAATTAAAAATATTCTGTGTGAAAATTCATTAAAATGTCATGTGGTCAGTTTATTTCTCTTGTCTGGGCTTTTCTGCTTACAGAAATTAAAATCCAAAATATTGAGAACAAAAGGAAGAGCTCTTGTGCAAGTGAGTGTAGGCTCTGCAGGTGGTTTGGTTGGACTCGAGTAAAACATCTGTCACAATGACAGCAATAAGGCGCTGGAATAGGGGCCCAAAGAGGTTGCAGGATCTTTATTAAAATTTTCAAAATTTTAATTGGTGATTATTGGAAGAAGAAGGTTCTGAGGAACAGGACGTGACTTTGAAATCAGCCCTTGGTTAAGTAGGATGTAGAATTAAATGACCTCTAAGGGTCTGTTCTAATCTGAATTTTTCATGATACTCCTTTCTTGTAAGATAAATATTGATAAGCCAGAATTTCAAATTTTTAATACAGAATGTCTGACAGAAGTAGCAGTGAATATTTAATGATATATTACCAGATTCCTCAGGAAACTCTTAACTTTTCTGAATATTTATTGTGAGAAAAATAACCACTGTGAAGAACAGACGTTCCTAAAATATTTTCTCTAGTAATTTTGAAAAGGAGAAGGGTTTTAAAATCACAAGTATTAAGTATTTTTTATTGATGGAATAGAAATAGGGATGGTGGGATAGGACATTTGGGAATGTAATATACATCTCCTGCCACTGCTTGCTCTGTCCCCCTGGGCTGTGAGTATCTGTCAGCTTCTTTCCTAGCTGACTTCTCCGCAAGCTCTTTGGGCACGGACTAACCTTATTCTGTGTTTGCACACTGCCTTTCACAGTCAAAATGTGAGATTTAGGCTTTGTAGTTACACAAGTAATGAATTTAGAAAAATCTATGTAATGGTAAGTGGCAAACAAAAGTCATAACTTTAGACTTTCACAGGAAAGTAAACATAAATATGTCACTCATATACCCAGCTATGTTTAATCCTTTAAATCATATGGGGTATTTCTGTGTCAACTAAGTGTGGAACAAACAAGCAGATGGAATTTCCATTTTGGTCTGTATTCCACAGTGCAAAGCTTTTGGTTCAAGGCCAAGATTAAAGACTGCTTTGCTTCTGTGCATCTGTTCTCTCCATGTCCTAATACTCCTATATTTGCCTTCTTAAAAATGTTTTCCTGCTCTTGGCTTATACTTCATCTCCTGGGAGAGATGCACAGATCTGTACAGACCAAAAATCCTGAAAACTCATCAGTCATACTGACTGATTAACAAGAACAACAGCTGAGGAGCCTGAAGATGCCAGACACTTAGGTGACCCTTAAATCACTTCTTATCTATATAAGTTTCAGCTGATATTTTTTCAGTGCTGAGGAACAAGGACATTCATTTTATTGCACCTTTAGTGTCAGATGACAATAAAATTATTTCATAATTGAGCAGTTGAGTCTCACTGGATTCTAATGTTCTGCTTTAGAAATTGTGATCATTTACTGGTCAAGAATTGTGGTTTTTGTTCTCTCCTGTGGATGAGGTGATTAAGATAAATTTCTTAAACTTGCATCTGTAAGTTTGGCAATTCTAGTAAGTTTTTGTTAAATACATATTTTAAAGGAAAGGCACATTAAATTTGATTACTTAAAATAGTTACCATCTTAATTAGAAACAGCAAAGAATTAATACGAATGGAAAATTATCTTATACACAAACATAAACTCTATCTTTTGATGGACATTTTTCATATTTGGATTTGCATTTCATATTATAAAGGATATTTTCTTGAAGCTTTAGTATAAAATTTTGGGAATCATAGCATGTTATTTCAAGACTGCCTTAGGCACTTAAGAGCCTAGACTGACATTCAATTAAAACATAATTTTGCTGAACTTTAAAAATAAATAATTAATTTCTAACCTAATCTTCTCTAATGAGAGAGGGGGGAAAAAAGCACAGAGATGTCTACACTAGTTGAGTCTGTACTGGCACTGGAACTAGAGCTTGTCTGGTACATGATTTAATAAACTGCCAAAAAGATGGCTTTTGGTAACTTGATGTGGTACTGTGCTGAGACATTTGTGTGGCAGTGTCTGTGCTGGGTGGACATACATGTTGGTTCACTCAGGAGGCTGTGTCCTGCTTTATGCATACATGTGTGGTAAGGATATAAAGTTATTTAAATTTATTAGGCAGGAATTCTATTTAATTTAGCCATTTCTAGGAAATAACTAATTGGAGAGAAAGCACAATGCCACCTCTGGTTATTTCAAGAATGTACATATATACCGAAAGGAATGGAATATATATGTAGGTGTATGGCATTTTCTTTGCAATCCTTCCTTTTAGTTCGCACGTGACTTCCATTCACCCAGAAGAAATGTTCTATAAGCTTGTAATTTTATCTCTGAAGACGTAGGGAGGAAGTCATTAATATCTACTGATTTTAACCATCAAGGCTCTGTCTATCATTAGCTCAGAGGGCTAGGAATCATGGAAAGGCAATTTATCCAGGTTGGGTTCAGTGTTTGTGGACAGAAGTAGTCCTGCAAATATATCCCCTTCTCCTTCACATATAAAGGGAAGTTCATTGCCTATGTGTTGGACACGTGATGTTAAAAAAATCCCATCCTCCAAATGTTGATGACCCGAGGTTGTACGTTTTATTAAGACTTCCCTAAGAAAGACACATCATCAAGCAACCTAGTACTGTTTCTTCTAACTGATAATCTGAAGCCAAAAGCTAGAAAAGACTTACTGAAAACAAAACATAAACACAAACCCAACTTAAAAAAAAACCCACAAAGATTAGCTCTTTGCAGAGTAAATGAAAATGCCATTGAAATAAACGTGGATTCAAGTTACATTAAGGATTTAACTTGGCTTAGGAAAGATTAATTCATCTGTGTTTATATTTTTGTTCAGATAAGTCATTCTGTTTGTGTTTGGTGTTTTCATTTTAGTAGCTCTCATTGGTTCCACCAATTGCTGAAGCCATCTGGGGAAGTTTTCTATATTTGCTTTCCTTCCTGACTGTGGACTGTGCCAAGAAACGGTGCTGAGTGATGGTGTGTTCTGGGCTCACCTAGCTATTGGGGGGGTCAGAGGACAATGTTTATTCTTAGTGAACCTGTTACAGTCTTATATCTTTCTGGCCTAACAACTCTCAAAAGTTCCTAAAGGAGTGAATATAGGTGTTCTCAGCAAGCTCTGCCTGGTGCATGTGATTTATAATTGCTGTCAATACCCATATTTCTTACCCACAGTTCTTGAAATGTCACTATGCATGAGGATTTCAGAAGGCTGTCCGATGGTCCCATTAGCAGAAACCAAGTTTATATGGCTTGGTGCTTCTGACAGATCCATGAAGAAAAACCAAAGATGTTTAGTGCTTTAGTACTGAAGTGTGTTCAGAAATGTGGAGATTTCTTGGATGTTAGATAGATAAGCAGTGGTTTTAAAGCCAAATTGATGCCAATGACAATTAGGCACACTCTGTTTAAATTAGAGGAGAAAGACCCTTTCCAGGGCACAGACACATTAAAACTTAATTCTGTATTTGCCAGCTTCTTTATTTTGGTTCTAACAACTGGTTTTTCTGCAGCTTGTTGAGAAACTGCAGGAAAGATGCTTAGGAAGAGGTTTTTTTGTTCAGATCCAGCATCTGTGAAATTATTGCCTTTTAGAGAAGTAATCAATTCTCTACCTGCTGAATAAGTACTGGGAAGGATTTAAGAGGTGATTTTTAACTGGTGCTTGACTTGCACTATATTCATAGATTTTTCTCTTACTGCAGCAAGTCCACAGACTTCAACTCTAGAAAATGACTGGATTGGATGTTTTTGTGTAATATTGCCTTGTCCCAAACCTGCCATGTACCTGTGTTACCCATGCTATTGATACACATGTATATAAGCTAATACACATACTACTTAAATGCAGAAAATAATTTTGAGCTATTTAAACTTCTTTTGCAGCCTGGACCTGCCAGAAAATTTTTTTTCCTGTTTCTCTGTATTTCAATGAAAGCTCTTTATTCTCTACTGTTTGTATAGTATGTACTGGTCCACTGGCAGTCTTTAATTTGTATTCTAATTACAGAGAAAGAGCTAATATTAGAGCGGAAAACCTGCAAGTGACAGGACAAAGAGTTGTTCTGGGTCACAGAGTATTGGTACTCCTAATTAACCAAAATTCTTTGTGGCCTCTAAAGAAAAAAATAAGGTTCCCTCTTATTTGACACTCCTATTAACAAATAGTTAAGCAATTGTACTAATGTAGTAGTCCTTTCCTTCTACTCAAATCAGAAAACGAGATTGCTGTTTCTACTGAAAAAGGGATAGTTTTCTTGGAGAACGCTGGGAGGTGTTTCTTAAATGGAGACTGAGATCAGAGCTCAGCATTTAGAGGGGCAGTGTGGAGCCTATTGAGTACGCCACGGAGATGAAACGTTCCCTGCCAGCTTCTGTTGAAATAGTGGATGACTACATGCTGCTCCGCTGTGCTGAAGTTATTCCTATACTGCTATGAATGTTTCTCATATTCATACTACGCAGGTTTGCAAATTCACATTCAGCAATGACCTTTTATATGTAAGCATCTCACTTATAATAAATAGCAACATATTTTCTCATTTTTCCCCTTCATCCAGACGGCATAAGATTTTAACCATTCTATGTCTATTTAAAACAGTGCTATTCATATTTTCATGAACGTTCCTTTGCTGCTCAGTCACTTCTCTATGCCATTGTATAGCATTTACACAACTTGTATTCAAGGTCTTGTGTATCATGTCAACCCCCTGGGAAGTGTTTAAATATTTCTATTTGAAGCGTATCTGTCTGGTGCTGTGTTGTAATCGCACGAACAGTTCTGGTTTCGCATGTTGGCGACTGTGGTTTAGTTGTTTTAACTTGGTGTAAAAAATACAAAGTGGTTGAAATTGCTCCTTCCTCCTTGCTGCTTCTGGAGGAAAGAGGGTGTACCTGTATCACCCAGTTTTCTGCACCTAGTTCTGTGCTTTCTTTGTGATGGTGTACAAGTCAGGCCACTCAAGACTGTGTCAAAGCTCCTTCAGAGGAGCTACAGCCCACTTAAGTCCTCTGTCTAAAGAGCAGCTTGCAGCGTTGAGACAGCCCAGTAGATCTGGGCTGGATGCATGACTTCCTGCTGTCTTGATGAATATTTGAGTTGAGCAATCCAGGTAGTTCTTCTGTCTCGCCATGGAATTGTACTTGTTGCTGTGACAAGGTGAAACCTGAGAAATTCTGCAGTGAATGGATAGCAAGCATGTAACATCTGTCAGTTACCTTAAAACTCTATATTTGAATAGAATGTGGATTTTTTTTTTTTTAGGTTGCTCTCAAGGGTAGATGTAAGGATGTTTAAAGAGACATTTCTGCTTATAAAGCTGTTTCTTGAAGAAGTTGTTCTAATTGCACTTGATTTTAGGGGCAAAATAATTTGATTGGTTTATATTCTGGAATGAGTCTGATCTTTGACATTTGCCGGTCCTGTTTAGCTGAAAATGGACAGGACAAAAATGAAGGATATAAAATATTCTGCAGAAGAACAGGGAGTACTTTTTCTGAGTGGAGAGCTTTAATCATGACCTGCTTGAAGGAAGTACATGAAGTAATGTATTTTCAGTTCCCTACAACCTGAAGGAATTAATTGTTCCTTCCAAAACCTAAGCCAGAAGGTACACATGACCTGCTGGGTGTTCTAAGGGGAAGAACTAGTTTGTTATATCTAGCCTTAAGCTTGGCTTCTCCAGCTTGGGACTGAACTTTTTCATAGAATCATAGAATGGTTTGGGTTGGAAAGGACCTTAAAGATCATCAAGTTCCAACCCCCCTGCCATGGGCAGGGACACCCTCCACTAGACCAGGTTGCTCAAAGCCTCATCCAGCCTGGCCTCGAACCCCTCCAGGGATGGGGCATCCACAGCTTCCCTGGGCAACCTGGGCCAGTGTCTCACCACC
>VZTO01009038.1:0-33660 GCA_013400615.1 Syrrhaptes paradoxus | reverse complement strand
GGGGTCTCATGAGAGCAGAGCAGAGGGGGAGAATCACCTCCTTTGACCTGCTGCTAATGCTTCTCTTGATGCAGCCCAGGACATGGTTTTGATGAGGATATATTTAAATAAGGAAAAATATCTTGCATTGCAGTTATCTGCAGTTATTACTGCATATAAAATACTGTAGTAATTCTTTCTGCATTGAAAGGCTTCCAGTTCTCTGACAGGATGATCTGGATCCCAGTCTGCCAAAGTTCTCCATTACACAGAAACAGTCCAGAGAGAAAACACAATTATTCATGTACTAAAAGTTCGGTGGAAGAAAAAACATTTGTTGTGTTGTTACATCATAGAATGGCCTGGGTTGAAAAGGACCACAGTGATCATCCAGTTTCAACCCCCCCCCGCCATATGCAGGGCCGCCAGCCACTAGACTAGGCTGCTCAGAGCCACATCCAGCCTGGCCTTGAATGCCTCCAGGGATGGGGCATCCACGACCTCCCTGGGCAACCTGTTCCAGTGTGCCACCACCCTTTGGGTGAAAAACTTTCTCCTAATCTCTAACCTAAACCTCCCCTGTCTTAGTTTAAAACCATTCCCCCTTGTCCTATCACTATCCACCCTCGTAAACAGTCGCTCCCCCTCCTGTTTATAGGCTCCCTTCAAGTACTGGAAGGCCGCAATGAGGTCTCCCCGGAGCCTTCTCTTCTCCAAGCTAAACAAGCCCAGTTCCCTCAACCTTTCCTCATAGGAGAGGTGCTCCAGCCCTCTGATCATCTTAGTGGCCCTCCTCTGCACCCGCTCCAAGAGCTCCACGTCCTTCCTGTGCTGGGGGCCCCAGGCCTGGACACAGTACTCCAGATGGGGCCTCACAAGAGCCGAGTAGAGGGGCACAATCACCTCCCTCTCCCTGCTGGCCACCCCTTTTTTAATGCAGCCCAAAACACAGTTGGCTTTGTGGGCAGCGAGCACGCACTGCCGGCTCATGTCCAGCTTCTCGTCCACCAGGACCCCCAAGTGCTTCTCCGCAGGGCTGCTCTCAAGGAGATCTTCCCCCAGTTTGTATAAATACCTGGGGTTGCCCCGACCCAAGTGCAGCACCCTGCACTTGGCCTTATTAAACCTCATTAGGTTTACACGGGCCCACTTCTCCAGCCCATTATTCATTATATGAATGAATTCTTTGCCATTTTACAGTGCTTTTAATAATTATATCTATGTAAAGCAACAGAGCTTTATTTCAGTGTAGATCTCCTGTTTTTTTATTGCTTCTCTGTGCCTCTTGATGGGTTAATGGCTAGAACCTTGTGGCAGATCTTTCCCACCTCTTCTTGAAAATACTGTGCCGAGATTTCTTTTATCTGAAGCTAGCTCTTACTAGGACACAAGTTTTTCTTTAGCACCTGGCAAAGTCCGTTTTACACTCGTTCCTACTTTTCTGAAATGTCGTCTTACCTGCGCTCTTCTGCATGCTGCTCTCACTAGCGTGTGCGCTTCCTAGCTCGCAATCAGTCATTTTCAGTGTCTGCAGCTGACTCGCAGGGCAGCAGAACACACACACACAAGCAGTCCTTCTGTTCTGCTCCCTCACCGTGCTGTGTGGAACAATGGCAAACGTTCAGTTCTTACATGAACTATTAGAAATAAAAATTGAATATAAATTTTGCCATGCCTGAGTAATTGATTCATGTGATAATCAAATATTTCAGTAGAAATGTTGGGGTGAGAGGATGGAGACTTGTTGTGACTGCATAAGGAAGAACTTAACAGCCACATCAGGAAAGTTTAAAGAAGCGTTGGCATTAAAAACCTGTAAAACATTACAAACAGTGCAGATTCTTTACAAGTCTGTATCAAGTTGTTTTCTCATATGACGGAATCTGAACATGATAAAATGAGTTGGATGAGAACAAAGACTGACTGCGGCTGCACTTACTCTTGCAGTTTGGTGTAGCACACAGAGGGCACGCCCAGGGGAATGGAAGCTTAGTGAAAGGCTGCGAGCAGGCTTTCAGCAGTGCTAAAAGCCCAGGCTATGAATCGAGCTGATGAATCTTGGAATGCTTTTATAAATTCTAGGGTTTTCATATAACAAACCAAAAAGAGATGTCAAAGAATGAAGAATCAAAGAAAATAATCAGGTAAGAGGCTTAGAAGCGATGAAGGTATTCAGTAAGGGCACAGCACAGAACAAGGTCAGACTGACTTCGGTAACCAGAGAGTATAAAAGAGTTCCTATGGTAGTCAGAGCTAGAGCCTGGGCAGTAAAAGAATGGCTCTGCCTTGAAGGGGATTTCTGTTCGTGTTGTACTTACATTTGTGCCGAGTTTCCAACCTGCAGGTGAAAAAGGTACCGGCTTCTTCACAGCATTCGATTTGAAGCCTGGGAAAAATCATGCTAAAGAGCTGGCTGCGTTTTAGTGATTTTTTAAATATATATCTTAAAACCTGCGATATTTTAATATTAGTATTTATTTCTGCTAAGCTTATTGAATGATATTATTTTCTGCCATGAAATATTTTTATATTACATTAATTTTACTTATTTTTCTGTTTTCCAAAATTGAAATAATCAGCTAGGTTATTTTAAAACACTTTATTTTTTTTTGAACTTCTTTTTTTCATTGTTTCATATCATGTTTTAAGGACAACAGTAGGCTAGCACAACCAGTAATTTGGTTCAAAATGCCTAGGTCAACCCTGGACAATATCAGTGGGGATATATTTTCTTTTGAATGCTCTCCCAGTAAATTTCCAACTGACTTAAGTTGTTGGGTTTTTTTCCCTTAATTGTCTACTGGTATTTTTCATTTTATATTGAGAAAAAAAAAACAAACACAAAAAAACCCCCTCAACTCATCTTATCTATTTGTGTTACGAGTATACTACATAAATATCAACTATTTGAGGACATTTGTTGAAACTGCATATCTGGCATGCTTTAGGGTGCTTGGAAAGGAGGGGGGGGAACCCCAAACAAACCATATGTATGTTTTATAGTTTCCAGGTTTTAATTTCCTGGTTCTAAATACTATATGATAAAGGCATTGTGAACTAATAACAAATTCTGATCTAGACATATCAGATTGGATTAACTCTTTCAAGACTGTAAAACAGTTTCCTGTGTATAATGTATTGCAAAGGCAACAACAGAGTACAGTTGTGTAGTTCTATTGCAATAACACATTAACAATTTATAGATAGGGTATGACCCTGCAGAGTGCTGGGTTAGATATAATCCAGCAGGTACTCCCATTTCTTTAAGGGGTACTGGTATATTAGTATGGTATATTACCTGGAAATTCTCCGGAGGTGTTGCTGGAGTTTATTACACTTTAAAGCTGTCAAGTTATTGCCATTGATAATTTGCATGCGTGTTTCTAACAACAATTTTGCAGGTTAGCGTTAGTTTCCCGGATGACGTTTCTTTATCTGTGTGACAAACGTGAGAAATAGGTTTTATCTTTTTCTGAATATTGTGGTTGCCTTGTTTAATTATGTAAAACAACTGGAAGAGTACATGAGAGATTGTTACAGGGTGTAACAGGAATGGCAAGTAAATAATATAGATAACATCTTCAGATACTCAGCTTCAAAAACATTTTTATAGGAATGACTGATCCCAGTAGTTAGGTTGAAGTTTCAAGGCTGACTGTGCAGACTGGGATGTAGTGCTTCTCTGTAAGCCTTGTTTGTGTGCCACTTTTTCTTAGTTAGAGTCTAGATAGACCTAACAAATAGCATTAAATAAGGTACTGCACACTGTAGGACTGCTCGTGTTTTATCTGGATGAAAGTGATTCTACTTACTCTGAAATTCTGCATTTTGAATCAGAGGTGTTCTGTGAGAACCCATAATAGAGACACTGTAAGCCTGTTTCCTCAGGTTATTTTATCAGTTTGTACAAAGATACCTGGAGACAGGCAGATGTGCATTATTCCACTGGAACAGATTCAAGCATTTACTGCTGGGGAATACCTGATAGAACTGTACACAGATATGCTTTTGATGCCATATTGGAATGTGTTTGACCTCTGGATAGCTGCTCAGTGTTCTGATTTTTCTTTTAGTTTGAAAATGAAATCATTTTGAAGTTGGACCATGAGGTGGAAGGAGGACGTGGGGATGAACACTACATGCAGTTGTTTGAGTCCATGTAAGTACTGTGTGAGAATAAAATGCCTTCAGGATGTGTGTTTATCTTGTTTCCATTTCTCAAGTTGGTAACGTCACTTAAAAAAGGATCTTAGCAGCTTTTTTTAATGAGGGGACTGGAAATAGCATACTGTTTTAGTAAACCTGATTTGAATTGTAGTTTTGCTCATTGAGACTATTCTCCTGGTTACTTTTCAGTATTTTGTGCTCCAACTAATTTATAAAGAAATTACACCTAACCTGCATTTTTTTATCCAACCTTTAAGCAAAGATAATCAAATATTCACCCCACTTTTTAGTCTTTTCCTATTTTTCTTTATAACCTTTCTTGGTTTTATTTCACACCAATAAGAAAAAGGTATTTTAAAATGTCTTACTTGCTTTTCTTAGTTCTAAATTGAACTCCAAGAGATCATACTCTGGATTACGTAACGTGACTATCCTGGAAGGAGAATATTGTGAGGTGGTAAAAATTAATAAAAATATTTCTATTTCTATATTTGTAACAATCCCAAAGCCTGATATAGCATCTCCTTGTTTTTTTGGCTGCCCACACTCAGTTTTATTCTCGGACTTAATATCTGTGTCTGCACTTGTGGCAGATTGTGTGTGTGATGTATTGGGCAGCGGTGGAATTCCTGCGCCTGCCTCTGAGAATTTGTTCCTAGTGTCGTGCCGTACACTGTAGCAGTGGGAAGGTACCTCACTCACCGTACGCTTTATCAAACGTTGATACCCTAGGAGTTATTACCCATAAAAATGCTATAGCACTCTGGCTACAGGACAAAACCGATACACGCTTTGTGACATTGAGTGTGCACGGGTTTACTTTCTCAAGCCTGCTACCTTGGATGTGCTGTATTTTTGTGTAGGGGTAGCAATCTCCGCAAAGTCACCAGATGGAGCATGAAAACTTTGTGTGTACCACAATGGAAAAACATCTACTTTCAGTGAAAATGTAATTTTGTAAAAAATACTGAGTTATATACTTAAATAATAATAATGTAAATGTTACCTGATGTAGACAATATGTAATTATATTATTAAATAGTATAATTTAAAATAAATAATTTAAATCAAACATAATTTAAGTGTTTGCTAGGTTATTTTTATTTCTGTCCTGTGAGGAGACAGATAAAATACAGAGAGGCAGACCTGAAAAATGTAAAAGTACTGACACTTTGTAAGCAATATAAAACTTTTTTTTTAAACTGATACACTGGCAAGGACAGATGAAGTTTTAAAAATGTGTCTTTCCCTTCCTAACACGCAATGACTGTAAAGTGAGAGCAAGAGTAATTTTTCAAGTTTGAATGTTTACTGTTTGGCTTCAAGTCTTAGGATAGCTAAGAGGCAATGCAGAGCTGCTCAGACTAGTGCTCGGTATGACCAAAAAGAGGCCTGCAAGTACGTAGTTTTCTTAATCATACTGCTGCAAAGCCTAAACCGCGGTGCCTGCCTAAACTGTCGCTCCAATTCATCATCTCTAATGCTGGGGATTCAGCTGACACAGAGGACATTTATTGCAGTGCTAAACTTTCCTTGCTGCTATTAAGTTTTTTCCAAATATCCACACTAAATCTTCCTTGCTTCAGTTTAAGCCAATTATTTCTTGTTTTACCCACAGGGGACATAAAGAATCCTTTATTCTGTTTCTCTTTGTAGCAGCTTCTAACAAATATAAAAGTTTCTGTCAAGTTTCCTTTGGTCTTCTCTTTAGAGTAAACAACCCCAATATTTCAGTTTATCATATGCAATATTTTCCGGACTTTCCTGCAGCGTCTACATCTTTTTTGAAATACTACATTGCCTTAAAGCTGGAGAGAGAGTTCAAACTGAGACTTTATCAGTGCAAAGAGAAAAGCTTCCTTCACGTCTTGTGTATCAGACTCTTTGAAGTTTAGTTTTTCTGAGCTGTGAAACTTTGTTTGCTTGTCTTGTTTGCTGTTTACTCTTGCATTCAAATATTTTTCTGGAGAACTGCTACCTATCCAGTTAAACCCCATCTTTCAGTGGTGTGGTTATAAATAGTCTCATCAAACCTACTGCACAGCATTTGATCTTCCTTCCTTCCCAAGGTGCCCTCTTTCTTTGACATCTTTTTTTCCCCTTGATACTCTCCCATGTTTTGCAAGACTTCAAGGTTTCCACATTTCTAAAAATATCACTTTGTAGTATCTCCAGATAGTATTTTGTGTTCCATGCTTGAATTTGTTTAATGATGCCTGTAGAGGGGCAGCTGAAGCAGAGGCTGGTGAGTTGTCTGTGGTAGGACCCTGTTCTCTTCTCTCTCTTGTTTTTGTTTGGTTGGTTAGTTCTGTTTTAAATCTTCCTACCTTCACACCTTTCAAAGCAGGGATTTCAAGCCTCTATCCCCAACTCCCTGTTCCAGCTGGATAGAGACCCATTTAAATTGAGCTCCAGATTTATTCATTTGTTCATATTTTCATCAACTCATTTCCTGTAACTTGTCTGCATTCTTGCATCTTTCCAGTTGCCACCTGGATGCAGATATTCAGCACAGTCAATGACTGTTGTGTGTGTTGGTGCTCCCCTCTGTAACCACCACCTACCCACACTGGCTGGCTGCTGGGCACTTCCCCACACCCAGTAAACTAAACAGGATCAACTGGAGTTTAAGTGCTGCCTTGCAGTTGTCCGTAATCCTAAATGTTGGCATGTGCCATGGCGGGATTGTGACCTGTGCTAGTGAATGCTGTCCCAGACAGCACGAGGGGGAGTTGGGGTAATATGGAACAGAGGAGAGGCTGTTCTCAATAGACAGAAGAGACAGGGCTACCCTGTTTTGGGAAAGGGAGAAGAACCTAGCTGTATGAATACATGCCACTATGACGCTTTTCCAGAAGCTTGGAGAATGAATTCTGCTAATATGGGCACAACAGAAAAGAGCATTTGGTAGCTTTCCGGTTCCCCATCACTGCAGTGGGCTATGTTATGCGGCTGTTTTCTTGAGTGAGCTCTATTCAAAAATTCACTGATTTCTTGCTCCCTTCTGCAGGAAGAAAAATCTTCTAAAGTTTTATGGTTCCTTTTTATTGGGATTATTGTATAAAGCTGAGCAAGACAACTTTTTAAATCTTCTGTCATGGAACAGGTGCTCCTCTCTCCTGTTCATTTTGTAGTTCTCTTCTATGTGCACTCCAGTTCATCTTTCTTTAGTGACTGGAGCTATGTACTATATCCTGGGTGAGGTCTAACAATATCTTGTGTTTTGTGTCAGTGTTTTTCTACCTGTATTGGAAAGAAATGTGAGTAATGTTCACAGGTCTGCCTCGTTTGCTGTCACTCCAAGTGAAGCTATGGTAAATTTAGCTTCATACTACTCACTTAAATGGTGACTGTACTTTCCTTTGTTAGCATCTTATCCTCTTTCTGATACTTACATATAGAAAATAACCCCATTTTTCCTGTATTCTAGTCTCCTATATGATTCTGAGGTTTTCTTACTTTATTTTCCACAACTATAATTTAATTGCTCCAGCCTAATCTGTCAGTTGTCAACTCTCCCGACCCTTTAGTATTTAACATTCTATTTGCAATATGTTTAATGTCATAAACTATGTTTCAATAATTTACTTAAATATTTCAGTTATTGTTTCAGACTAGTCAGACAACAGCAATGAAAGTGTTCTGGTTTTATCTGTTAGCCTCTGTCTGTCACATCTTGTGCAGTATAAATGTTCTTTCAGACAGGCAGGTACACACTCCCTCTGTCTCAACCAAATAATGCTGTTGGGTCTGTACAATCAAAGAAATAAATATTATGTGCTGTTTTTACTTTGCTTGAGTTAGAACTTTGGGACTGGGTACTTTGCTGAGGTCCCATTCTAGGCCAAAGCTTCAAATGCAAATCCACTTCTTTGCAGTTGAAGTTAATATGAATATGTACGTTCCGAGGAAAGCTTAAATAATTCTGAGGAGTAAAACGTTATTTTTGCAATTAATTAAAAATACTTTTTAATGAAAGTTTAAAAAATGATAGTGTACTTAAAGATTAATAATAAATTAATACATGTATTTATATAAACTGAGCGCTCTTAATGAGACACCAAGAGGTCAGACATTAATAATACCGTGTCATTGAAACTACTCAGCTTAAGCACATAGTATAGTTTCAGGGATAATTTTGCAATTGCTAGTTTGTTTTTACTATTTTCTTGTGACATACATTTTCTTGTGACATACATGCCCACCAAGCTGCTCTATCACTCCCCTCGTCGGTAGGATGGGGACGGAGAGGTGAGTTACAACTTGTGGGTCAGGATAAAGGCAGTTGAATAAAGCAAAAGCTGCGTGCAGAAGCAAAGGAGAACAAAACGTTTATTCTGTACTTCCCACCAGCAGGTGATGTCCAGACGCTTCCTGGGAAGCAGGGCTTCAGTAGGTGCAGCAGTTGCTCTGGAATATTCCTTTGGTCAATTTGGGTACCAGCTGTCCTGGCTCTGTCCCCTCCCAAGATCCTGCCCACCCCCAGCCCACTGGCCTTGGGAGGTGAGAGGGGGGAATGCTGGAGAGAGCCTCGGTGCTGTGCCAGCAGGAGCCAAAACACTGCTGGGTTATCAACACCCTCCTAGCTGCCAGTGCAACACGCAGCCCTGCGAGGGCTGCTGGGGGGAATTAACGCCATCTCAGCCAGACACGATACGTGCATATATAAATAAATATGTGAATATATATATATAGTGAGATATATATATATATATTAAAAATACAGTCAAAAATGTCAGAGAGAATCCCAATGGAAAACCAGAATGTGAAAGGGAGGAAATAAGCTCTTAAGCAAAGAAAAAAATAATCCTTAATGAGATGCTGGTAATCACTTCAATGTTTAAACAGTTAAGCTTTGAAAACAAAGCTATGTTAGTAATGTGTGAAATATCTACTCCTAAATACTTCAACACTTTATAGGAACAGCTTATACTAATATTTTCTTAATGTAAATTGGAATATGTTGATGAAGTATAAAACTTGCTTTCCTAACCGATTCCTTATTTTAATCCATGTTTATTGTTTGGTTTTCCTTATTTCTCAAGGGCAAATTTCTCTGGTGAGGTCTTGTTAGTGAATGTCTTTTTTTTACTTAAAATTATAATTTATGTTAGTTTGAACTTTCTACTTGCACATAACTTTACCAAGAAATAATTGTTGCATTTTATCTTGTGCCATAATGGAGGAAAGCAAGGTCTAATGTTTATTGCAGTAGTGTGTGATGTTCCAGAGACTTTTCATTATACCAAGGATGCAGGTTGCTCCATTCTGAAAGTGTGGGTACACCCTTGAATTTGAACTCATTGTCAGACAGGAAAAGTAAATGTTTAGTTTTTTTCTTTTGATTTGTATCCTGTCTTCTGGATATATAAATTACCAACCCACAAAGGCAGTTTCCTGTGTGTTCTGCAGTTGCTTTAGCCCTAATTCAGCATTTGCCTCCAAGTCCAAACAGTTTTTCAGCTGATGGGACACTAACATTTGCAGTATTGTAAAAGGATTTTTTTTGTTTGCAGTCTTACGGAGTGTGCGAGTCAGTACCCTGGCATTTTCCACTTGGTTGAAAGTTTTGTCAGCCTGGTGAAAGGCCTCTTGGAGAAACTGCTGGATTACCGAACAGTGATGAATGATGAAAGCAAGGACAACCGCATGAGCTGCACTGTGAACTTACTGGTATGTTCCCTCTTACAATTCTTGTGTGAGAATGGAGGAGAGCTCTAAAATCCATTCACTAAAGATGAAGGTAAATCTTCCTGGGGACAGGAGTGATTGATGATGCTCAGTAGTGATTTAAACTCTGAGGCAGGAGGTTTTTGTATCTATTTGCATGGCTGTATGCACACACCTGAAGGCAGTGTCCATCCAGTTCTTTGGCTTTGCTTGTATGTTTCATCCACTGTGTTTCTGTGGATAAGTAAGGAAGTCTAGTGTTCATACACCTTTACCTGTGGATAGGCTTAATGTAACAGTGGGCTTCTGCCAGAGTCAAGTTTTGCATGAGGAACTAACCTACTTGCTGCTTTAGCAACTGAACAATTACGGCTTTGAAATCTGGGGAAGAAGCCTGCAAGTTACACTTCCAGTAGGTTGCCAACAAGATTTGAGTCTCTGATCTGGTTCTAGGCCACCCCGCCTTTTTATTTCTATTCCTATTTTGTAATGAGGATATCACGTATAGAGATTCTTCCACCAGGAAATTCCTCTAAGCTGAAGAGGAACCTTTATCAACTTTAAAGGTTGGAAAGGGAACATGGTTAATACATATTGCACTCACACACTCTCAGTTCCTCAGCAGTCACTGCACAATGTGGTATAAATTTCTGCAGCAATTCAGGAGGCAATTTTTGTTGTACCTTTTGCACAGCCTTAGCAACTCATATACCTGCCAAAGTGTTATGGTGACAAAAATGGGCTTAACCCTGGAATTAGCCCCTCTAGAGGTATTGCACAACCATGTTAGATATCAACAGTGTTAACGTGTCAGCTTCAATAAATACCAGCTGCTTTTCGGGCCATCAAGTATAGCCAGAGCATATAGTTTATTGTTAATGCATTTAGATCACTGTATTTTCTTCTTCTCCAACAGATAAACTTTCACTAATTATTTAATTAGTGAACTAGAAGTGTGCATATGTATGTTTAATAATAACACATACTAATAACTAATTAAAATATTAACTGAAGCAATAGTGCCAAGTTTAAACTAAAGATAGTCTCTTAAGAAAGTATTTCTTAAGCTATCCAGCTAGCAAGAAAAGCAAAACCTCAGCATATATATTTTTATCTTGTGTTTTAATAAAAGTCACTAAGAGATAACTTTTGAATGTTTGTGTCCCTAGAATTTCTACAAGGACATTAACCGTGAAGAGATGTATATCAGGTATGGCAGCTGTTCTGTTGGATCTGTTTTGGAGAGGGCAATAATGTTGTCATATGAATTTTGTTTTTATCATTGTACTTGGATTTCTTTTACTTAACATTAGTTACTGTCCATAATGACTCTGTAGCCCTGCCCTCATTTATATTCTTGCTCCATCGTTTGCTCAGCCTTCAGCAGTCTGGAATCTGTCATTTGTATTCATACGCAGCATTTTTTCCCCAAGAATCAAATTTTAGTTGATCAAATCACTTAACATTCATTGTCTATTATTTCAAATAAAGAAAAAGCAGCTAGATTTAGGTTTGACACACGGTGTACCATACATTTAGAATGGCAGAAAACACATTCAAGTTTTGTTGAACTGTGCAGTCTGCCAAGTGTCTTTAAATATTCAACACTTCCTGCAATGGCGAATTACTAGTAAAGTGTTTTTGTGTAAGAGCTATAGCTATACTGGCAAATTCTTCCAGATATGTCATGGCCTCTTGCTGTCTCCAAGGGTTTGGCATATGACCTGCAGCAAATCTTGCTGTTCAAAAGCTCACAGTTATTTCCTGCCTCTCATTCTGCAAAGTCTGCAGAACCACAAGCACCCCAGCCGCTGCAGCACAAAGCCCAGAATCACAGCTGAGATGAGCACTGAAGATGATTCAGAGCTAAACCTGGAGCTAGCAGCTGGAGTGGCCAGGGAGGAACAACACTCCCTCTGTGGGCACTGCTGAGGGGGACACGTTTTCAGTTGGATTGACAGCTTGGAATGGTGATGCCTTGAACTGCTAGAGCAAGGTGTCACAGTTTCTGTTTCAAAACTCCTGTGGTGTGTTAGAGGATGGGATGCACTTTTTCTTTCCGACTATTGGAAGAGATGTAGACTTGGGTCACACAATGGGGAGTGGTTGTGCTTGTAGCGGCAGTGCTGCCCTAGGGAGCAAGGAGAACATTGGCAACATAGAACAACTCTTGTGCCCTTACCACTTTCCAAGTTGTACAGGGACTTGCTTTGTCTTTCTGGGCTGCTATTTTCCGTTTTCTCCTTTACCTTGTGTTATCTGTTGCGCTTGCATCTATTTACACAGAAAGTGTTCACATGCAATTGAGAAGTGCTTCAGAGAAAAGCAGCTCTCTTCAGTACAGAAAAAAAGGATTTGGAGGTCTGACCTTGAGTTTAGTAGTTCTTCCTCTTAGAGGTGGAGCTGACAGCAGTTCACAGAAGGAGGTCAGCTCCTTCTCCTCCGTTTCTGCGCAATGTTTCAGCATACAAAGAGAGTACAGAAGGTCTTGAGCAAATGCATAGAGATTTACCCCTTCTTTGAGAGTCCTGAAAGACTCTTTGGGTGGTGACTGTGTGACATCTATGAAGTTTCAATTACAGAGTTTATCTACAACTTTTTTGATGGTTAGTATTACAGTCATGTCAATATCGAGTCTAATTCTTGTTCTGTCCTCTAACAGATATTTGTATAAATTGCGAGATCTTCATTTAGATTGTGAGAATTACACGGAAGCAGCATATACCCTTCTACTGCATACTTGGCTCTTGAAGGTTAGATTTTCTAACCACAATATGTAAATAAGCTTTTGCAATTTTCAAAGTTATAAATGAAAAAGTGATTGTCTTAATCTCCGATTTACTGCATATTGGCAAAACTAAAGATTGTAGCAAAAATAGTTTTACTTTATAGAAAGAATATTCTGTACAAATTCTGAGGCCATTTAACTTCCACATGGTTTTCATTTTGCTAATTTCTTACTATCCCAAACATAACAGTGATGAAAATTAAATGCAATTTTTTCCAGCTATCACAGGGGGACATCTGACTTTTTTATTTTAAATAATATGCATCACTCTGCCAAATTATGTTTGCTTTCTTTTGAAGCTGGTAATTATTTTTCGCTACAGCTAATGTTTAATCTCCTTGTAACTGGTGTTATCAATAGAAATGGCCAATAAGATGCATTTCCATTTCAAGGGAAAATTCAAAATTTAAATGTTCTTCAGCAAAAATTTGATATTTCTTATGGAATTTCTTGTAGTGCAGAACCATATAAATTCGGCTTTTCACAGTGCTATTTTGCTTAAACTTCATTTTGACTTTTCTGATAATACAAAAATATGAGGTATATTGTATGTATTGATATAGACAAAGATAATATTATATGCATCTGTTTTAATACAAAAAAATCAAAACCAAATCAGGGAAGATGACAACACTGAAATAAAATGAATGAATTTTCTCACATAGATTTTTATTCAGAATTTTTGTGGGGGCAGGAAGGAACACAGGTTTTTAACATGTTATGTGTAGTCCTGGTTATCATATGAAATACAGCACTTGTTTGAAGAGCTAATGAAAACATTCCTGGTGTTTTTCCCAGTTTCTTTGGGGGAGCATAAAAATGCCTGGGAAAAAAAGCCACTCGGAGGAGCCCAGGGGACTACACTTTGAGGGAGGGAGGACGTGTGCGTGAAGCACTGAACTCTGAGGTCTTATGTGTTTTTAATATGGTCTTATTCTCAGTGGTCAGATGAACAGTGTGCACCCCAAGTCATGTCAACAGAGTTCCAGTGTTCACAGACCTACCGACACTTGAAAGAGAATTTGTATGAGAAGATCATAGAATACTTTGACAAAGGAAAGGTAGGTCTACAGAGTTCTTCCCCCTGCCAAATCTCTTCTTAATGTGTTACATTGTATAATAGTATTTAATGAATAATTCTTTCTATAAAATGTTTGTGTAGAAAATCCTCTTGGAAATGTGGGTCAAGTAAAAACTGCATCCTCAAGGCTTATTCACAGAGTATATGTGTTCTATATAAACATGGTCTTTCAGTAACTACATTCACAAAGAAAGCAGGTGAATGCTTATACTGGTCACAAGCATCTCTGTCAGGCAGTAATAAAATAATAAAAAATGTTGAATGTACTTTACTAGGAAAAGTATATCGACTACGTAGATTGCATTTTTAAACCATTTGGCCATTATCTCCCCAAAAACCAGACAGATCAAAACAGAAATGTTTGTTTCAGAGAAGTCTGAGAATTGCATCTCGAACTTAACATTTAGTAGTTTGATGTTCAGTATCTGGGTTTAGTTCAGCTTTTTAAAAAAAACATCTGTTACTAAAACTGCTTGTCAGTACAATGAGAGTAGAGTTGAGATTTATGGAAATAAAGGACTAGAGAGCAGGGAAAAATTCAGTAGTGCTGCATAACAAATCTTACGACCCAGTAAGGCCTTTAGGTCATTATGTCTTGTTCAGCTGTATCCAAAGATATGAAGGGGGAAGGCAACTCATTACTGCATCTTGTAGAATAAAGGCATAACTCTGCCACCAAAGCCTCTCCTGTAATTCAGAAGACTGAACGTTTTTGGTGTAGGAGAATGCAGTGCTATTTATAACTTCTCAGGTTTTTTTGTTGACATCTGAAATAACCACAATGTAGCACTCTCCACCCACTGTATCAGAATAATCAAATCTTCCTGATTTCTGATCTGCCTGGCATTCAGGTTCTCCACAGACATGTCAGAGGGGGTTTGTAGGCAGGTGAATGCAGCCATCAGGTTCAGAACTACCCAGTCTAGAAGTACATGGCACCACGTAAAAATGGTCATGATGTCTGCGAGCACCAGCATCCTTAGATCAGTAGAGAATGATGCCCAGAAAACCCCTTTTGTCTCCTTTATTCTTAATGGATGAGAAGAATGACAGAATTGAAGAAATATCCCCAAGAGAGGGAGTTTCTGTCTGCTTTAAGACCACTTTTGTGATGCATACATTAAGTGCCTATAGCAGATGGGAAGAACTGTCCTAGTCTTTCCAGTGCAGCTCTAATTCCTCACCGTAATTTTCAGAGGTAGCTATTAAGTTGTGAGGAAAGAAAGAAGCTGCTTCTCTGGGTGAGTGGCAATTAAAGTCTTGTAACTTTTTGGCTGACTAGGAGAGCTGTCATATACAAGGCTACCTATGATTACGCATGCTTCAGAATTTCTCATAAAATGAAGTGTGTTTGTTTTAAAGAGAGGCAGGTGTCAGTTCCCTCATACACCGCTCCTATGCTTGGGGTATATTCTGGATATTATGCACCTAAGCGATTTACTCTCCTTTTTTAATGTATCTGAAAGATTAGGTGATTTTTTATTATCTTATTGCAAGAATAAAGTAGGTTTACTTATTCCTTCCTACAATGAGCCATAAAACACTTTTATTTTTTACATTAATCTGCTTTCCTGGAGTTTATGATTGCCTTGAGTCTTCCATTTTAAATGTGCGGTTAACGAATGACTGCAATTTAAAGATAGCATAATCAATAAAACTGTAGTTAAACAGCGATGCATTAAAAACTTATTTGTTGGTACTGGATTTACTTTTTGAATATGTGGTTACATTGCAGATGTGGGAAGAAGCCATAGCTTTATGTAAAGAACTTGCAGAGCAATATGAAAAGGAAGTTTTTGACTATGAACTTTTGAGTCAAAACCTGGTAAGATTATATACTGGTCTTCAAATTATTTCAGTCACAGAAATTAGTACTTTTGAGTTATCAAATGATAGAGCTACTTATGAGCTCATTGTCTACAATTGATTTTTAATCCATTTGTCAAAGAGTTGCTATGTTTTGCTATGCATTGCAACAATCCAGTGGTAAAGCAGAGATTCATAGAGAAGTGTTTGTTAAAGTTGCGTGGACATCTGCTTACTGAGGTATCTTGAAACTTTTATAGATGAGATAAGCATATTCTCATTTAGCACAATTTAAGGACTTTGTACCGCTTTAGGGTAGAAAAAGCACCTGGATGCATTTTTTCCCTGAAATTTGTCTTTAAATTTTAGGAACTCATATCTTACATAAGCCTAAACAATCCTGTCCTAATCAGGAAGTGGGGAAGTAACACATCCCAAGGAATTAGAACTAGGTCCAAAGACTAGAGGGAAGATTTNTGGTCATGATGTCTGCGAGCACCAGCATCCTTAGATCAGTAGAGAATGATGCCCAGAAAACCCCTTTTGTCTCCTTTATTCTTAATGGATGAGAAGAATGACAGAATTGGAGAAATATCCCCAAGAGAGGGAGTTTCTGTCTGCTTTAAGACCACTTTTGTGATGCATACATTAAGTGCCTATAGCAGATGGGAAGAACTGTCCTAGTCTTTCCAGTGCAGCTCTAATTCCTCACCGTAATTTTCAGAGGTAGCTATTAAGTTGTGAGGAAAGAAAGAAGCTGCTTCTCTGGGTGAGTGGCAATTAAAGTCTTGTAACTTTTTGGCTGACTAGGAGAGCTGTCATATACAAGGCTACCTATGATTACGCATGCTTCAGAATTTCTCATAAAATGAAGTGTGTTTGTTTTTTCNTATTTGTTGGTACTGGATTTACTTTTTGAATATGTGGTTACATTGCAGATGTGGGAAGAAGCCATAGCTTTATGTAAAGAACTTGCAGAGCAATATGAAAAGGAAGTTTTTGACTATGAACTTTTGAGTCAAAACCTGGTAAGATTATATACTGGTCTTCAAATTATTTCAGTCACAGAAATTAGTACTTTTGAGTTATCAAATGATAGAGCTACTTATGAGCTCATTGTCTACAATTGATTTTTAATCCATTTGTCAAAGAGTTGCTATGTTTTGCTATGCATTGCAACAATCCAGTGGTAAAGCAGAGATTCATAGAGAAGTGTTTGTTAAAGTTGCGTGGACATCTGCTTACTGAGGTATCTTGAAACTTTTATAGATGAGATAAGCATATTCTCATTTAGCACAATTTAAGGACTTTGTACCGCTTTAGGGTAGAAAAAGCACCTGGATGCATTTTTTCCCTGAAATTTGTCTTTAAATTTTAGGAACTCACATCTTACATAAGCCTAAACAATCCTGTCCTAATCAGGAAGTGGGGAAGTAACACATCCCAAGGAATTAGAACTAGGTCCAAAGACTAGAGGGAAGATTTTAAAGGAAGATTAAAATTGAATTAACCAAAAAAGAATCCCCAGCCCCACATTCCTTATTTTTTCCACACTTGGATCATCTTTAACAAATATTTAGGGCTCATTCAGAACTCATACAAAGAAACCAGGGGAATCAAAACATGATGTTCTTCAACAGTGTTGTGTACAAAGTTTCTTTTTCCTCCCAATCAATTCTGCTTTTATCATAAACTAAAAGATAAAGGCAATATTTTTGCCTATTCCATTTAAGTTGCAGTGTTGCATGCAACACTAAATGACACGTAGTATTTTACGGAAGACATTGTTCTAAGCCTTTGACACTGTGTGTCCTTAGCATGGTGCTTGGGCAAAGCTTGAGCTGATCCATACCCCAGAAAACATTTCAGGCAGGAAGTTTTTCTAAATATATAATTTCAGTAACATTATCAGTTAAGTGTTTACTTTGGTGTTTGCTTTTTTTCTTTTCACACTAGTAAATTAAGGGTAAGCCTGATTCTAAGGTAAAATAATTGAAGTTGAAGCCATACACATTTGGCTATGTATTATATTTGCATATAAATGTAATTTAATGTACTGCAGCAGTGTCGTGTGCATGCTGATCACTGCTGTAGCTTACCAACTGACAGCTGACAGCTCTTGCATATCCGCTGATAGCCGCAGTACATAGTGCAGTGCTGCTGTAGAGGTTAAAAATGGGAAAAAAACCAAACAGAAGTAATTGCAGTTGGTTTTGCTTTCAGATTCAACAAGCAAAGTTCTATGAAAACATCATGAAAATTCTGAGACCTAAACCAGACTATTTTGCTGTTGGGTATTATGGCCAAGGATTCCCCACATTTCTAAGGGTAAACCCGTTTAAATTCTTACTTTTTCATCTGTTTTCATGTGCTTCTAATGTGTAGAGTGTACTCTACTAATGCAAGTGAATGTCTGGGGATATTTGCCATGGATTTAGTTTTGCTTGGGTGGAGGACTGTACTCAGAATCTGAATTGTTACTTCTAAGATTATGAATGAAATGTTTTCAGATGCATTTCAGTTGATTCTTCCTCTTTGTTTGATTGTGGAAACTAGAAGATATATCAGGTAGTGAAGGTGATATATGAGATCCAAGTGCAGGAATATGATGTCATTTGGTATGGACAGCTCTTTATGGTACATATTCCTCAGGTGAGTCCCCACACAGGTTATTGATAACTAGCAGAATGTCATTAACTAACATGTTCAAATTAAAGATTCTGTTTCACATGAGTTTTGTATTTTCAGTGAACCCTGTCATGGACTGACAAGAGTTTCAGATTGATATTGCCTCTTGGCTACAACTGAAATACACTACGAATGTAGAAACAGCATATTTTTCAGACCAATGCTCTCTATAGCCAAATACAGTGTCTTTAACAGTGGGAGACAGTAGATAAGGAGAGTAGGGAAGAGTATAGTTTAGTATAGGGCAGGTGTGCAGTGATATTGACCGGTATAGATTCCCTACTTACCTGATAAACAGCTTCCTGGGTTGGAGGTGCCATACTTCTGTTTTCTAGCCCTTCGTGGATTGTTCTATGGTGAATCTGTCCAGTTGCTTTCTGAACTGATGCCCTCCAGAAGACACTGAATTTGCTCAGTATGATACTTTGTTTTCCTGTTTTCCTCAATGACTGAAGTTCAGATTGCTTTTTTGATCACTAATGTGCACTGAGCTAATGTGTTCATACTAACTGCCTTGTGTTACTCCAAGTTTTTACCTGAATAATAACAGCTAGTTGACAGCTTAGGACAATTATGGCAAGTTTGAGCTATTTTGATTAAATAGACCTCTATACACTGAATGTACTCTGTTTTCTTTACTTTCTCCATTTTTGACTACAGTGTGAGAAATCAAGAATCCAAAGGGTCTGATTTTCAAGAAACCTGTCCAAGTTAGGAAGTCATGCATAACTGGCTTTTACTTTAGTTTGTTAAAAGATCATTGCGTTCTTTTAACCACAGTAGTGCACGTCTTCGGAGCATAAGACTAACCTGAATATTTGATGTTTTCTTGTAGAAAAACAATCTTTTCTTATGTACTACAATGAATATGGTAGCTCTCCTCACACTTTAAAAGCAATTTCCCCGGTTTTAAAGGCCAAAGTTGCCTTGAAAACATTGGAAAAAATAGTGAAAAGATTTGCTAATATTACACCAAAGGAAGCATGCACCCTTAGTTTCTGGTATTATAGAAGTATCCAGTTAAATGAAGCAAACTGAACCACAACTGAGCACATTTGGTGTTAGACTGTGCTGTAAATGAGGACATTTCATAATACCAAGGGGAAGGAGCAGGCAGAGGAAACCTATGTATTGGTACCAGAAAGCTGTGAAACCCTGACCCAGAATGCATTTGAAAGCAAATCCTTCTACTTGACAGATAAGCAAAAAAGGAATTTCAGTACCTTTCTTACCTCCCATTCTTATTTTACTCTGCTCTGTGATGATGCCAGTTTATCTTCATTCTGTCTAACAGCATGGAGTATCATCTCTGGAGAGTCAGTGCTGCATTCCAGCACCTGCTCAAAGGGGTACCTTGCTTCATAGTTAATTGATATTCAGAAAACAGTAACACTCATTCCAAAAATTGGAGAGCCTCTTGTGTCTTTGTACTGATAAACGTGCATCTATAACTTCTGCCTCAGCATCATACAGCCAAAGAAAACAGCTGTTTATTCCTTGCAGAACAAAGTATTCATCTATCGTGGGAAGGAATATGAGAGGAGAGAGGATTTCCAGGCACAGCTGATGAGTCAGTTCCCCAGCGCAGAGATGATGAACACCACCTCAGCACCTGGAGAGGATGTGAAAAACTCCCCTGGTCAATGTATCCTTGAACACATGGCAGGTTACAGAATGAAGGCAGGAAACCTTGTTTTTAGCAGGAGTTTATCTGTGTGGAACAATAATTTCCTTAAAAGGAGGAAAGTTTATTCATGTGGCATCTCAGTTTGCAGGGGTTTTTTTGGTGCTTTGCAGGGTTTTTTTGCACTTATATGCCCTGAATGTTTTTTATGGTTTGTTCCTAAGATGTTTGCTTCTGTTTTTCTCACAATTCTAAGGAGTCTGTCTCTTTCAGTCATTATAGAATCATAGAATTTAGAAGACCCTTAAAATGGAGTCCAACTGTAAATCTAACACTGCCAAGTGAACCACTACACCATGTCTATGTGCTATGTCTACACGTCTTTTAAATACCTCCAGGGATGGTGACTCAGCCACTTCCCTGGGCACCCTGTCCCAGTGCTTGACAACCATTTCATTTAAGAAAATTCATTCAAGTTCATACATGGTTTACCTTTATTTTCTTCAAATGGCAAAACCAGTGATGAACACCTGAACTGGCTAAGTTTAAAGCAGCAAATTATCTATTACCTCACATTCCCAGCTGTTGTGTCTTGATATTAAATTCATGTCTTCCTTGAACATTGTTCTCACTGGCATTGCACCTGGGTATCACCTGTATTTCTTGACAATATGCCTTATGTCACTCTCAGAAATTTTCCCAGGAAAATTAACTCCTAAACATCATTAACCACCTTTCAGAATGCCCTAAATCATTCTTGTACTCTAACAGTTGCTTGCACTCATTATGTTCTTCTTCATGCTCTGATTTGAACAATTACTGGCTGAGCAGATACGAGATCACCTCATTGAATCAGACTTTTTTTCATGTGTTGATTTTCATTTATTAATTTTCAAGGTAATATTGTAACATGCTCTCTTGAGTCTATTCTGATGGAGCCTGCTGGAGGAGAAAAGGAATACTGGTTGCTTTTCACACTGCTGGGACTGAAGCACAGAGTATTGCAGGCTTGGCTAAAACAGTACATTAAGCTTGAGAGCCAAACTCTCATAAGTCTGTCTTGTGTCTTAACTCATTTTCATTTTTTTTAATATCATATGGTTCAGTCCCCAAAGTAGAATTTGCTCAAATCTACTTGCAACTAACAGGAGATATGCACTACTTATACATTTAAGAAAAAGCAGAATCTATCCAGAGGGCGTGAGTATCAAATATACTGCTTAAAGCTAAATAGTGAAACTGTTAACAATATCAACAACATCAGATGCTGGCTTGTCTTTAAAATTTAATGAATAATTCAGTGTGATAAATTCAGCTACACATATTCAAGCTCAGTAAATAATAAAACTATGCAGTTCAAAATTAATATTAATATATATTCACTGGTTGCTGCTGGCAGATTTTTCCTTTTCTGGCCAAGAAGTCTCCACAAATGAAACCCTGAACCCTGCGTATTTTTCATCAGGAAATGTCTTTTTTATTATTACTATTATTTCTATGTTCCCTGCAGCCTACAGTATTTCATACTGATCGTTAATAACATGCCCTTAACTCTCATGATTTCAGATATCCAGTGTTTTACAGTGCAACCAGTCCTGGAGGAGCAACCTAGATTCCAAAATAAAGCAGTACCTGATCAAATTATCAAGTAAGTGAATTTCTGTAATAGATAATATGATGAAAGTCAGTCTATATTCCTAAATTGACAGCCATTATTTTGTGAACTCAGTCATTTGCCAATAAATCTTAGAGCTTTTATTGGCTTAATTTACTGACTTATGTATTCCCTAGGAATTTAATGAAATAATAATCTACCACTTAAGGAACAGCACATGGTTACAGGGTGGGGAGGTGGAATCCATGCTTTGGGTCCAAGTTATTGAGTTCTTAACAGAGCTGCTTAGCTAAGTGATGGAGAGAGGGGTTTTAGATGTGACTGGCAGTATGAAAGTGGTTGAGTTGAAGGCTCTTGTACAACAGAATCTTATGACTTCTTGCCAAGTGCAAAACATGTGGTTGCAGAAAGGTTTCCATTGATACTGTGGTCAGGATTTTGTAAAGGAATAAAGGAAATGAATTGTCCAGAATGTTTTAAGAACAGACTGGCTAATGTTTCCAAACTCCTAACCCAATGTAGAACAAGTTGAACTTACTACATGCACCTAATTAAGTGTTCTGACTATATGCGTGAAAAATTATGGTCCATTCTAATAGCTGATGCCAAAACTGCATGCAGTAGCTACTGGAATATTGGCTGCCTTCAAGCTTGTGAGATTTTTTGGCTCTAAATCCATCAGTATATAGCAGAGGATTATAAGAAAGATGAATTGGGACTTTTTACCAAGGCCTGTGTGATAGGATGGGGGGCAATGGTTTTAAACTGAAAGAGGGGAGATTTAGCTCGGATATAAGGAAGAAATGTTTGCCTGTGCGGGGGTTGAGGCAGTGGCCCAGGCTGCCCAGAGAAGCTGTGGATGCCCCATCCCTGGAGGGGTTCAAGGCCAGGCTGGATGAGGCTTTGAGCAACCTGGGCTGGTGGGAGGTGTCCATGACCATGGCAGGAGGGTCGGAACTCAGTGATTTTAAGGTCCCTCCAACCAAAACCATTCCATGATTTATACGCTTGCAAAACACATGTATTTCGGTCCAGGTTAATATATCTGCTTTGTTCAGTTAGTTATTTTTAGCAAAATATACTCCTTTTTATGCCATTATAAAGCAGGCATGAAATGTGCATGGTACAGCAAGAATACAGGAAAGTAAAAATCTTTTCTAGACCTTCTTCTGTAGGTCTTAGCATTAATCTGGAAGTTCTGGAATTTTTATACGTGGAAATTAAACCTAGTAACAAGCTGAAGCTTAATACTTGTAAAATCCTGTGTGTTGACCCTGGTTTTTAAATAAAGTAGTCATCTCCTGAGTCTTCAGTAAGTGCTTTTTTTCTGAGCAATAAATTTGCTTTTAATTAAAAACTCAACCGACTCAAAATGAGATATTTCACTGTGATAACAAGATCCATAAATTTCTTAATTCTGCATTTTACAATTCAGTTTTTATAAGACCAACAACGTGCACCGGTTCCACTATTCAAGACCAGTCAGAAAAGGATCTGTTGACCCTGAAAATGAATTTGCTGTAAGTAAATGAATGACAGGGTGGTGGAGGCAGTTCTGGTAGCTGTGACTGACTTTTGATCTAGATCCTTTCTTAGTGTCAGATAACTCATTACAGACACCCTAACTTTAGGATCCCGTTAAAAACAAAAAAAAAAAAAGAAAATAAAAAGTTAAGATTTCTCTATTTCATCACTGGTCCTGTGTACTTACTAAGTGTTACATCACAGTTTCAATTGCAGGTAAACATTATGTAGTTAAGTATGGTCAACACATTTGTGTTAAGCAGTAACATTTTCTGGTACAGATTTTCATTATAAAACAAGATGACATGTAAGTAAATATCAAATGGTTTGCCTCTTGTAGCTTACAACACTTTTGTCAGCTGCCAGCTTGGCAGCAAGAGGTATGTGTTGTCTGCTTTCATCAGTCCTGTGAAATCTTTCCAGACTAGAGTACTATGTATGTCATTTTTATTCCCATACATAATGGTGTAAGGCTGAGAAACAGTCTTCATTGCTCAAGTATTCTAGGAAATCTGCAACACCATAAATTATTTTTCAGTGTCATGCATAAAAATGTCTTAAGTTTCTATATTTTAATTTTACATATATCTGATATTTTGTAGTTTGTCATGAAAGCCATAGTATCCAATCCTTATGGCTGAAGCTGTGCTCATTTCAGAAATGTACAATTTCAGTTATGTGCGTGCTGGTCAATAGTGTCAACTGTTCATGTGAGGAGCTTCTTACCTGCTGTTCAATTAAATACTTCAGACACAAATGCTACCCTGACAGCCCAGCACTATGTTATCAAAACTCATGATGCACATTGGCTTCTTTTGCAAACTGGAGAGTTTTGAAACCATTTATGAATATACCTTGAAATAGTTTTACAAAAATTAGATTGTTAATGTTTTCATTGCTGCTGACAATAGACAATATGCATGCTTACTGCAGATAGGTGGAAGCTGGGATAGCTAGAGTATGTCTTCATTGCATTCATTATTATATTTCCCAGTACTGGCAGTTTAGATGAGCTGATATTGGTAAAATAAGGAGCAGTAGCGTAAATGAACTAGTGGCATTTTAAAATACCAACAGTTAGTCTTGCTATAAGAGGGAAAAAAGAATGCTAGCAAGTTGTTATAGGGCTATTACTGCTTTTAATTGCCAAAATACGTTTTGAAAATGGAGGGAGGAAGTATAATCTGGGTAGAGGTGAGAGTAGGTCATTTAGTCACAGTCATTTTCTGTAATGGCAAAATAGGAATAGATACTAGAAGATTCAAAGATAATTTTCTTTTTCCTCTTCTTTGTGCAGGCTTAGTGCCTGAAGATGACCTAATCTGAAATCAGAAAAAATGATTTGTGCAAATTGCTCCTGGATTCATTTTGCAGTGTCCTTTTATGCAAGAAACTGCATATTTCAGAAAGCAGAAAAGATTAAAGTTTAAATCCTGAAGTATAATTTTCTCCCTGCTCTGTTTTTTGGTTTTTGTTTTGTTTTTTTTTAATAGTCTATGTGGATTGAGAGAACATCATTTGTTACAGCATACAAACTTCCTGGAATTCTACGATGGTTTGAGGTTGTCTCCATGTCACAGGTGTGTATTAACATGTGAAGAACATATTAACATATGAATACTCAAGTACAAAATTGTTTGCAAATTTATCACACAAGGCTATTGTTATTTACTTATTTTTATACATACAGAACTGTTACTACTTATGTTCTAGCTTTCTACTGCTAGGATCCATATATCTTACATCTGAGTTATAGTTTAAAGGACCAATTCCTAAGAGAACTGAACAAATCTGTGTTGGTTTGCTGAACTGTAAGAATGATGTTCATATATGTGAAGTTTTATAAAACCGAAAAGACCTTTTTATCTCTTTATAAACCTTAGAAGTCTTTTGTTTCTTTATAGACTACAATTAGTCCCTTAGAGAATGCTATTGAGACTATGTCCACGACGAATGAAAAAATTTTGATGATGATTAACCAATACCAGAGTGATGAGAACCTTCCTATTAATCCACTTTCTATGCTTCTGAATGGAATTGTTGACCCAGCTGTGATGGGTGGCTTTGCTAAATACGAGAAGGTAAGAGCTTTTAAGTAGGTGCAAAGGACATATTCAGGTATATTATTTCATAATCCTGCTACATTATTTGTTTAAACTGGCAGTGAAATGCGGGCTGGGAATGTGAAAGCCATAACTGCACTGATTAAGAGATCCTCGTATCCTGGTCACACCTGTCTTTGAAAGCAGAAACTAGCATACTCGAGTAACTGAAGCTCAGTATTAATTCCGGTTAAGAGGGTTTTCATATACATGTGAGACAAGAGACCCCGTTTGTAATGAAATGGGCTCTCACACATCAATCAGTTTGGTCTGGAGTAAATGAATCAATCTTATCCTACAGTAGGTCTGGAGTATTCAGATGTGGGTTATCAATTAAACCATCATCAGGTTTTCTCATTGCAGCCATTCTGCATAGCAGGTTTTGCTGTTTAAAATGGGAATACAAATACAAACTGCAAAGTGGAATGTCTTGAGGAACTGAACTGTAGAAAATTTATCCCTAAGGCCACCTTGTGAAGGTGGGGCAGGAGAGAAAGCAGGACTGTTAAAAACTTATATAATTTTAAAATCTACATTATTATTATTAAAGTTTTGGATGAAAATGAGTGTGGGGTTACCCCACAGCTGTAGAGCTCTGTTATTTCTGCCTGCCATTTCGTGATGAAAAGCATGTGGGCTCAGCACGTCAGATACACTCATAGTGCTGAAAAGATGCTGTATATGTGTACACACATAAATTATATGCTATAAGTATGACATATGCTGGAGGAGTGTGACTTGGGCTATGTTAGTCCTAAAGTATCATTAGTTTAGGTATTTGGCAGTCGTGGACAAATTGCTACATTCTTTGTTTGTACCTGGGGGATAAAATCTTTGGGAAGCAGAAGGCAGTGTGTATGCAAAATCTGTCTCTGCTGATCTGTGATCTATGATCTTTGCTCAATTTTTTTACTGTATAACTGTGGCTAATGTCAGTAAGTATGGCACTTGAATAAAACGATCATTTATCAATGTAAATCATGATACTCCAAATTTGTGCCTTTTTAGTTTCAGTGCAATCTTAATAAAACAAGCAATAATTGTGTTTCATAGTAAGGCTATTAAACTCAGAAGTGTTGGATAAGACTGAATACAGAACAAAAAAGAGCACCTCAGTTCTCAACTGATACAGTAAGGAATTATTACCAGCAGCATCTGGTTAAGGAGCATGTGTATGTCTTTCATATTTGATGACCAATATTATGGTCACCAGCTGGACTCAATGGAGTGATCACCACTGATTTCTTTACCTGTTGAAATGATGGACTGATTATTTTTTTTTTTTTTGTCTAAGGCTTTCTTTACAGAAGAATATATCAGAGACCACCCAGAGGATCAAGAAAAGCTTAATAGACTCAAAGACCTAATTGCTTGGCAGGTAACTTCTTACTGACAGTAGTCATCTAGTCATCTGAGGCTTCATCAGCTATTCCTTTTTCCTGTTCCTTTCTAGCAGGAGAACATAGCATTTAGATGACTCTGTCATTTTTACTGGGTTTTTTTTGAAGGTGGTTTGGTTTTGCTTTGTTTGTTGTTTTTTGTTTTTTTACTGTTTCCCCAAAGCATGGAGCGGTAGAAAAATGAGAAGATTCTTGTTACAAACTTCTTGCCTAGTTCTGTGATGAATTCATAGTATTTTTTTGAGAAGGGACTCATGGTAAAATAGTCTCTCTTGGACTAATCCTTCTGTTTCAAAGTATATATAGTTGTAAAAGGACTAATCTATTTGGTATCCTATTTAGATATTAATAGTTTCCCTGAAGTAGGAAAAAGGGCTTCAACTCTTTCAATTTTGATGTGCCTAACAGGAAGCATGTATTCCATTACTAACCCTCTAAGATCACTGACTGAAGAGCATAATTCCCTACCCTCTGATGTGGCATGTGATTCATAAAACATTCTTGGGGATCTAAGTGATCCTGTGCTTCAGGTTTGTAAAAATCTGTGCCCAAACTGGAGAAATGGCGTAATTACAAAAATCACATTGTGTTTCCTGAGGAGTATCATCATTATAGTGTCCATTGAGAGTTAGATGAAATGGTACCAGCGTCGGAGGAATTACCCATATATCTCCATATGTCCTAGGGAAAGCAGTTGGCTGGAAAAGTATGTAGCAGAACACATCATTTGGAATGGTTTATCAAAAGCCACATACGGTGGGCTACATTTATGGTTAAAAGGGCTGGGATTTCAAACTCAGGTTGTATTCCTGGGGCCAAAACTGAGAGCATGACAAAAACACTCATGAGTTGCTGGGAAAACAAGCATTTGCAAATGTCAGAAATTCTCTTGGGAAATAACTCTTTCCTTGAGGTGGATGTTCTTTGTTGGGTTGGTTTGTTGTTTTTTTTTTTGGTAGGTTCTTTTTTTTTTTTTTTGCATTAGAAACCTTATTGGAATGCTAGTTGCTCACAGGAGTTATTTTCGTGCTCAATGACCCTTCAAGATTGCTGCTACATGCCTTTTGTGTGACAAATGGCACAGAAGACCATTAGTAAACATTTTTAAGGTATATCTCCAGAGGAAAACTGAATATTCTGCCTACACTAGAAGCACTGAGATTATTTTTTATTATTTTTAGTGTACATACAATAAGTCACTCAACCTGCAGAACCCTTTTGTCCTCAAAGGCAAAAATGCACCTACAGGAGGTGGTAGCAGAAAAAAATATTTTTGCTGAGAATTAAGGGAAAATGGCTCTTTTCATTAACCTAAGCATTTATTATGATAATAGAGGGAAGAAAAACATGACCTCTGAAATTGTAAATTCTATTTGCATTATCTAGTCCAAGTAGAAAGTATTGCCATCAATATACTATGAGAGAAGAGATTTACATTTTTGCACATAGGTAGTTTAAGAAACCACTAACTGCTCAGTCCTCTGAAATGTAGATGATTTAAGTGAAAATGAAATGTTCGCTGTGCAAATGAATGGGCACAGCAGTGGCTATATCAAGGCATAATACAGTGATCTCCCTGTCAAGAGAGATGTTATGAAACAGTGTTGAGTTAATCTGGAATTTTACTATCAGGAGTGAATGGCTCAAGGTATTTCTCATCGTGCTTCATGTCTCATTCTTTGTACTAACTCACTAAAAAATTCTTCTTCATTGATTTAATCTTACGCCATCCTTCTGAGAGGGCTACAGTATCCTGGGCTGCATCACCAGCAGCGTGACCAGCATGTTGAGGGAGGAGGGGATTCTCCCCCTCTATTCTGCTCTCGTGCTATGCTGCATCCAGGAAGGACATGGACCTGTTGGAGCGGGACCAGAGGAGGCCACGAAGATGGTCAGAGGGTTGGAGCACCTCCCGTATGAGGACAGGCTGAGACAGTTAAGATTGTTCAGCCTGGAGAAGAGAAAGCTCCAGGAAGACCTTATTATGGCCTTTCAATATTTAACGAGGCCTATAAGAAAGATGGGAACAAAATTTTTAGAAGGGCCTGTAATGATGGGACAAGGGGTAATGGTTTTAAACTAAAAGAGGGTAGATTTAGACTAGATACGAGTAATACATTTTTTATGATGAGGGTGATGAAACACTAGAACATGTCGCCTAGAGAGGTGGTAGATGCTCCGTCCCTAGAAACATCCAAGGCCAGGTTGGAGGGGGCTCTGAGCAGCCTGATTTAGTTGAAGATGTCCCTGCTCATTGCAGGGGGGTTGGACTAGCTGACTTTTAAAGGTCCCTTCCAGCCTAAATTATTTGATGATTCTGTGATTCTGTCTCTGTTTTGTAGATGAGAAACAGGAAGAGTTAACCATTTATTCCTCTCTCAGCCTTGAAATGAATCTTCCAGATAGTTTTAATGGCTTTTTTGGTACCATTTTATTAATGTTTTTGAAGTTTCTTCCCCTTTCGTTTATTTCATCTCAGTTTGGTGATTAGTTTGAGTCACCAGCCCGTACAGCTTTCTCCTGTATTGCCTGCCACAGGCTCTGGATGTGGTTGCTTTCTGACCATCAGAAGTACTCAGTGGAGGTAGTGGTATAAATTGACTATAATACCATCTGGCATTGGGAAATAAAGTGGTAATTTATCCCTGTAACAAACAGATCAGTCTGTAATAGATGGGCTTTACTACCATGGTTTTCAAAGTTACATTGAAATTGAACTTGCATTAAATATGATCAAGTCAATGGGTGGACCAATGTATACAATATTAATAGTATTTATAGGGTCAGAACAAAAAAAAAGTAAGTGCAGAATGTAAGTGAATTTTACAAAAAAACCCGCAAACATTAATGCAAAACAGCTAAAAGTCAGCAGAAAGGCAGTTAGAAAAGGTTACTGGCAGAAGGGTAGCTAAAAGTATGTTGCACTAATCTCATAAAATCATAATCTTCAAAGACTGGAGAATAATGAAGTGTCTTTATATTTTAGAGAGGAGTGCAAAGTTTCTCTTTGTGAATACGTTTATTATTAATTAAACAGCATATCCAAGTGTACTGTCCACTACCTTTGAAGATAAGACATTTTTTGCTTGATTTTAACCAGATATTACACTAATATAACAGCAAAGATGATAGTAGCAATATAATAGCAAAGGAAAGGATTGGAGGGAAGAGGGGTTAGAAAGGTGTTATTACTGTCATATTGGCTTTATTATCAGCTTATTTTTTAAAGTTTGGTAAGCAAGCCATTCCTTCTGACAAAGGAGAAGGATTTTTTTAAAAAAAATTCAAGTGGGGGAGAGGTATTTAATGAATGGACAGACCTGTTCCTAACCTTTTCATCAGGTGTCTTGCTTTAAGGGAGTAGGCATCTATACTTTCCCAACCCTCCAAGTTTTTAAAAACTACTGTTATGTACCTTCTTTCAACTCTAGTAAAAAGAATCAGAGATCTTAACCCCTTTGGCTACTTGTCACTGACTCCAGCCTAAAGGATAAGCAGAAAAAAAAAAAAAGCACAGGAGTAAAATTGAGCAAAGACAAACTGGTTAGTGCAAGCTGCCTCTTTTCATGGCTTGAGTTGTTCATTTTTGTATTGAAGTATTATCTTACTGGATTTTTCTTCAGTTGTGGGGAATACACAGGAAGTCTGCAGAGTAAAATTAAGGAGAAAGGAAGTGGTCACCTTCAATTGAATTGCTGCAGGAATTGTCAAAGTGATCACATGTTTAAGCTCCCAGTAGATTGATCTAAACATTTCCCTGTCACTTAATCATCCATTTGGAAAGAGAAGAGTTTGAAACCCCTGCCTGTTTTTTTTGTCCCTACCTTCTTTGCTGTAAACTATGGCAGGCACCTTCATAAGCAGGTGGACTAGAATTTTTTAAACTCTTGCTTAATCTCATAAGGGATTAATATTAAAATATGTAGAAGAGAGAACACAGTATGAAGCAGCCAACATTCTTCAAAAATTTACCGAGCAAGCCCATTTTTCAAGAGCCCTTTCCATCTTGTAGTTACTGCTAAAAGCTGAGATCAGCTGACAAATCTGCCAGCCACAATGAGAGTTCTGCAGTTGACTTAGCTGATACTTTAAAAGGAGCTAGAGGGATTGTCAGACACAGTGTAATATCCTCACTTATTTTTTTTCCTTTTTTTCTTTTTCAAGATACCTTTCCTTGGGGCTGGAATTAAAATTCATGAAAGAAGAGTTTCTGATAATCTTCGTCCTTTCCATGACCGTATGGAGGAATGTTTCAAGCATTTAAAAGTTAAAGTAGAAAAACAATATGGAACCAGAGAACTGGTATTGCTGTCCTTTTAACCTCTCTTATGCTTTCCCTTTACTTAATACATATCTTGTTTTTCTAAACAAAAAAACATGCTAAACTTTTGTTGCTTCTGGGTTTTCTTGTGATCTAAAAGTAGTAAGAGCAGAGTTTTATAGTCAAAAGAGTTAATTCGATTCTCTGATGTATTGAATATTCCTCATTCTGGAAGATTTGGAGTATTTTATTATGTCTATTAAAATTGCAATTCTTTTCCACCTTATTAAGGAAGTAAAAGCAAATTCTCATGTTTCTTCTCTTTGAAGTTTTTCTTAGTGATTTAAGGTTTTGATCTGCAATTGATGTCTCCTTCTGCTAACCACTTCCAGCTGTGTTGTGAAGCAAAACCTACCATGTGTATAATACTATAAATATTAGTTGAGACCAAACCGAAATATATGGGAATTGAAGGATAAGTTCTCAACAAACTCTCCAGACTGTTCTTGCATAAAATAGTGTATCTGAGCTTGTGCAGGCTAGCAAGAATGATGTTGGCTGTTTTTTGGGGATTAAACACCAGTTGCTTTGGAAATTATTTTATGTTGTTGCTTTCAGTGTTTATTTTATAACAAGATTTATTTCTTGTGTTACGGGGGGAAAAGTAGCAAGTTTCTAACCTAGGTTTTGGATATTGTTACACACTTATATAATGGAAATTCTCTACATTTATCTCAGTATGTTTTTCTTATTTTCAGTCCAGTGCCACCATTCTTGTAATAATGAAGAGGCTGTAATCCACAGTTAGCAATCTTGCCTAATGCTTGAACCCTTCAGTACTCTTACAGATCAGCACTTAAAAAAAAGCAACCTATCTAAAATTTTGCAAGAACAGAGAATGTACTTATTGAATGGCACTACTGCCATTTTACCATATCTGACTTTTTGTGGTGACTGGCTTGAGCTTTTTTACTAAACAAAAAGGAAAAAAAAAGGTTCTGCAACTATTGTGTCTTTATCACAAGATTCTGGCCATTCAAAGGATGAACAGCATGTGAACTCTGCAAAACATTTGAAAATATTTCTTGAAACTATAAATATTCCCAAGTCTTCTGCTAGACATCTGAGTCTTATTTTTTAAAGTTGTTTGTATCCTGTTTGTAGGATAGAAATTGAAGTAGGCTGGCAAAGTAGTTTATGATATACATGCACTGGGAAATTCACAAAAACCTGCCTCATATCATGACACTGTAATGAGCTAAGCAGGCGGGGGCATGCGCATCCCAGGAAATACCTGAACAGGAAAAGAGAGAAGAGCTGACTGCACTCAGCAAAGCTAGAGCCCAGAAGTCACCTCTGAAGAAAGAAAACAGCTCTAGAACTAGCCAGGAAATGTGATCCTTGTCCCTACCTTATTGGCTAGAGTAACAGAAAAGCATCTGGAAAGAAGTCAGGTTGTTTCAGTTAACTTTGTACTAGGCTTTAAAGCCTAAATAACCATCAAGATTAAGCTAAATATTTCCGTTTTGATAGTGAAATATTGTTCAAGAAGATTTGGAAGGAAATCTCCCTTTTCTCCTTCCAGTGCAGAACATACCAACTTCATGCTTTACAGAGAGAGAGAGTGCAGCACATATGCCATTGTGCAATATGGATACTTGATGACGTGGAGAATGCTCCTGTTCTTCCTCTCTGGCTGTTAGGGAAATATTAATTTTGTACAACATTTGCAAACACATAATTAAGAAAGGCTATATGAACATACAGAGAGGCCAGAACCTGTTGTATTGAAGATGCAGCATGATTAGTGTCTTGGAGCAAGGTCTAACTAAATCTGTTTGCCCAAGCAAGTACTTCAATGGCATGCTCCAGGTCTGTTCAAAATAAGATCAGCAGACACTGTTTATTTTAGTTTCTTCTTCAAACATAAAGTTAATTATGTCAACTGTTGTTTATTTAGCTACTTGCTATATCATTGAGTTTGAGAGTTTCTAGAGCGTATCCAGACAGAAGAAACAATCACAGTCATTTGTGGTAGCAAATAACTTATTTCATGACAAATGTTGCTACTTCTGTGCTATCTTCACGACGTGGTGAAAAGGGATGAAATGAGGTTCACACAAAGCTGTTTGATAGAAACTGTTTCTCTTTTCCATCCTGTAGCCAGATTTTGATGACAAGAGAGTAGGACGGCCAAGATCGATGCTGAGATCCTATCGTCAGTTATCAGTTATTTCACTGTCTTCCATGAATTCAGACTGCAGTACTCCAAACAAAATTGCTTCAGAAAGGTTGGTCATGAATACAATACAAATTTTACTTCAGTCCTAGTTTTCAAACAGTTTATGGGGTGAAATGAAAAGATTGGAGAAAAAAAAATATTTAAGGATAAAGACCACTTGGAGTCTTTCCAGACTATGCCAAAAATATTTTTAACTGTAGCTATCACTTCTTCCAGGCTTAAAGCTATAATATTCCAACCTTAACAGCCAAAATATACTCAAGTCTCAGTGAAAAAATGTCATTTCATTTTCAGGAAACAAGTATTTTATAATTTAAATGACATTTCAAAAAAATACAAAGAGCTGAGGTTTTGGAAGTTTCTCTGTATACAGCTTTTAACTTAATTAGCATCTTTTTGATTGTAAAAATTGGAAAAAGAAGAAAGCCTTTACAAACTTACAAGTAAGGAAATGGAATGTTTAAGTAAAGCAAAACAGTAGTAATGTAATGCAAAATGCTTTGCCTAATGTGCTTTCTTAACTGCAAGGCTGGGAAACATAAAGAGTTTTAAGTTTAAGAGAATAGTTATAGGTGCATTGATTAGCTTTTTGATCTGCAGATGGTTTTGATCACTTTATAAATTATCGTTTGGGCACACAGAACTTCTTCCCAAACAAGGCACATAAAAAATTGATCTTGTTGAGCTGTGTTTGATTGTGATTTTTTTTTTTT
>VZTO01009037.1:21847-44832 GCA_013400615.1 Syrrhaptes paradoxus | reverse complement strand
CGGCCAGGCCCAGCTCCCGCTCGCCCCGCAAGGCTCGGCCCGGTCCCCCGCCGCCGCTGCCCGCCGGCACCGTGCTGACGGACCAGGGCGGCCGGCGGTGGAGGCTGGGCCGGCTCCTGGAGCAGGGCGGCTGCGGGCTCATGTACGAAGGTGCTGTGGGGCCCGGGGCGGGCGGGTGGCACCTCGCGAGGCCCGTGGCCGGTGGCGGCTGTCGGGGTGTCCCCTGAGCCGCGGGGGTGGTGGCGCTGCCCGTGTCCCCCGTGCTGGGGGGAGGCCCCGGCGGCCGGGCTGTGCGCCGCTGTGGTGGAGCGGAGGCTGGGCTGCGCCGTTAGCCGGGGAAATTCCGGTTGATAGGGGCCGTCCGTCCTCCTCCTGGTGTTCTGGTTCGACGCTGCCAGCCCTGCCCAGAGCCCCTGTGCTGTGGGTGGTGTCAGTATCGACTCTAAATACCGGCTCTGGATTCTCAGCCTGGTTTTGGGGGGCAAAAGAAAGCAGCTAGATCACCTGGGCTGCTTATCGGCTGTTCAGCGGCTGCTGCTCTTCCCTCTCCAGCCTAGCTGTAAACTCCCAAAGGAAAGTTTGATCTTATTCTCCATTGTTAGCTTGGGAACGCTCTTCAGGAGGAATTTTCTCCATTAGTAAGCTTTGCCTGATATTTGGCTTTAGTTTCTTTTTAATTATACGTGCTGTTGTATAACAGAGCCTGGGCATCCACCTATGCCTTTAAAAAGATGTTAGAAAAAGAGAAATTGATGTTATTATAGTGGAGGTTGCTTTTATAGGCACACCTTTTGGGTGACGAGCAGCAGATAACCCATGCACAGCGTTCGGTCTAAGAGCAGGAGAAGAGGAACTACCCCAGTAATGGGTGCAGAAATCTCTGGAGGAGGAAGGCCACATAGACATCCATGCAGAGCAGGAGGGACTGTGGCATCTCTTACAGACTTGACAGACTATGAAGTGAGCTGGAGGGAATGCTCAGCAAATGAATTTGGGGGTACCTTTGAAATTCTACTAATGATTTGTTCTTTACGTACCACCTTCAAAGCACCCCACTACCGTAGCCATGCCTAGATGCTTCTGTGACTTAAGCAGAACCGCACTCGAAGCATGTCAGGGGGGCTGTGCTTCTGGAGCAAGGTAAGAATTATTTTGTAGTAACCTGTCACAGAGGAAGCTTTTGCAAAGACCGAGTGAGAGAAGCAGAGGAGAATTAAAAGCCAGCTGCGCAGGCTGTGTTTAATGGTGCAGCTGGTACTGCAAGTACCTCTTTTCTGTGCTCCTGTAACCACATCTGTTCCATCCTTCCACAGCACAGTCAGCATCTGGAACCTGTCCTCAAAAGCAAAGATACTCCCTCAAACTTGTGAGTTTTGATCTGTTTGGGTAAGGAATAGTGCATAGTGTAAGGAGTAGTGCACAGTGTACCGTGTCCAGGGCCTGAGCCATTCAGCCCACGTGGCTGAGAGTGTCTGAGAAATTCACAGAAAGTGGTCGCAGAGGCTCCTTCTAGCTTAGGAGATGGATATAACCTCTGGAAAGTGTCCAATTTTAGTAGCAGTTGGCTCTTCTGCTAAAGGTGTGAAGAAAACAGATTTGAGGATTAAAAAAATTAAAAACCTTCATCCCAGAAGGTTGCCTCTTCAATCCACCAAGCTTGGTAATCTCCAAAACTGAATTTGATGGTGTGAGGTAGAGATCTTGATTCGTTAATGTCAGACCTGCTTTTTTTTTTCCTCTGTGACAAGTGTGCACATACCCTGCTGAAGTCTGGGGAAAGTGGAGAGGTTAGAATTTGGTGGCTGTGCTGAGGGAGTGTGAGGAACCAGCCCTGAGAGTCTCTGTAAGGTCCGAGCACACCTTTTAATCAAACAGTAATTACAGTTGGAGTTCAGAGCCAGCTTTCTAGGCTCTTGCGCATAGCTTGGGTTCTCCAGAAGTGTGCTGTTCCCAGTAAGAGCTGTTCTGCAGTGGGAGTTCAGTTGATAGGTTTTCAGTAACTCTCAAACCAGAGCAGACAGGCTGTTTTCTTGTCTGCTGCGGCTCTGGGGGCTTGGCTGTGGGAAGACCAGTGATGACTGATGGCTCTGGGAGGGACCTGGTGGTGCCCACTCTTGCGGACACTAGAAAGATCACTCTCCCTTTTGTCCAAAGAGCCATTGAAAAGGATGGAGAAAGAATACAGCATTAAGGAGAAAAGGCAGCTAACTGCCACAAAACTAGAACCAGGAGATGGGAAACAAATCGATTCTGCACACAACACTCCCAGCTCCTCTGTTTTGCACCTTTGGCATCTTTTGGCGCTTTGCTCAGTAGCCTTCGCTCAGCCCAGCCCTCGCGGCTGCAGAGGACTGTGCAGTGTGATATGGCACACGAGGGCATTTTGGCTGCTGGGTTTGATGGCTCACCAGGCAAGGTGCAGAATAAAATATCCTCCGGAACGTGGTGGTTTGTGTTGCCTGGAGCCTGCTGATCCCCCAGCTACCTTGGCCAGTTGTGGGTAGGGCCTTTGGTATCAAACCCGCCAGGATATAAAGCTGCTGCCTCCTCCCATGCTTAATAGTATCTGTGTTAGCTTAGCTTGCGGTGTGCCGAGCGTGTCTGTCCGTGTGCACTGGCAAATGCGTTCATCCTGACCGTACACTGTACATACATCTTGGGTTACTTGATAACAGCAGCAGTAAGAGGGCAGTAGTGCTTGCTGGTTTAAAAAGATGGGTTGTGAGATGTCAGCAAACCACCCAGACACTTAATGTCACAAATACAGACTTGCTTGTCTGGCTTTCTGACAGCTAGAATAAAAATGTTCTAGTGCTTTGTTGGGCCTTGCCTGTTGGCAGCAATAACTCATCTGTGCTGTGGGTAAGAAGGTTGCCTCTGGCTCCTGTTAAAAGTAACAGCTTGGGGACTAGAGCTCGCGGTAGGTTGCCAGATGGTCTGCATCGTCTAGATGCTTTTAGCCCACAGACGGCTGTAAATGGTGGTGCTTGAAATGTCCAACGTGAGACAGCCGCTCCCTTGTTCTGTGCTGATGCTCAGAGTTTGTGTGGTTGGTAGGCGCAGGATTAGTTAACCAAAAGACCTGAGCTCCCTTCTCAGCTCTGTGCTTGGTCTGGTATTTTATTTTTTGGGGGGGGTTGTTGCTTTCTTTAAAATGAGTAGTGGAGGTCTTGTAGCAGTCTTGCCCAAGTTTCCCTTTCTAGCAGGATGTGTGTGCCTGAGGTAACGCTCCTTCTTCCTTTTCCCTTTAGGATGTCAAAGACGGCAAGATCTACAATGAACAGAACTTCTTCCAGCGAGCTGCGAAGGCAGGCACAGGTTGGTGCTTCTTGGAAGAGTGAGGATTAGGCTGCGTGTTGGGAGAGCTGGCATCCCTTTCCCATCGGTTCTGTGAGTCCCGTGAAGGCCAGGCTAGAATCAGCTCCTTCACTGCTTGGTTAGTGCTGGAGCACTGAGAGGTTTGGCCAAGAGCTGGCTCTCCCAGGAGTCTCTGTACCTTAGGGCATGGCAGCATTGGCATTTTGGAGCTTTCCTGCCCTGCCCACGCTTTGTCTTGATCTCCCCGGGAGCTGTTCAGCCGTGCAGCCTGACCTGCTGTCTGGCATTTGCTCCATTGACACAACTGAGCAAGAGCAATGCTGACCGGAGAACGTGGGCAGGCGTCTGGGCAGGGGTGGTGGAGGAATTGATGTCTAACCTGCACTTCTGCAAGGACTGTAAAAATGCACTTCTCCATCCCTCCCTTCCTTTTTTTTTGTTTTCCCAGCCCTATAGCAACCCCATGCCCTAGTCTGCTCTGTATTCCCAGCATCCTTTCTGGCTTATTCTTGCTCTGCGGTGCTACGTGCGTTGGTATCCCCATACCCCAGCACATCGGGCTGGCATTGCTGGGACAGCATCGGTGTGAGAGCTGTGAGCTGCCCAGGCCTTCGGAGAAAGGGCATCCTGAACCGAGCTCCTTCGTTCTGGAGCTCCTTAGCAGCATCTGCTCCACTCTCTCCTTCTCTCCCCTTCTAGTGGAGAAGTGGAAGAAGGGGCACGCTGTGCCGTTGCTGGGAATCCCCACTTGTGTTGGCTTTGGACTGCATGCAGACAGCTACAGGTGAGGTGACTGCGAAGGGCACAGCTGAGCTCTTTTGTCCACAAATGCCATCTTGGGCTTTCTCTCCTTGCTCCCTGCTGTCTGTTTTCTCAGTGTCCCCTGGGCTCCTAACCTTGTGCCCTGCTCCTGTCTCACACAAATGGTTTGCCTCTCTCATCATCCTGTTCCCTTCAGTCCTTGTGTTGCTGGTGAAGTCATTCCTTTTGCTGCTTCTGCCCCTCAGGCCAGGGGACACCCTCTTCCTGCCTTTAATATTAACATGCAACCCATGATCAGCACGTTTCTCCTTCTCAAGGAGTTTTCTGTTCTCAAAAGCTGAGGAAATGTTTACCTGGGTTAACTTGGAGCTGAAGGGGGGTTTGATCCAGGTGGGTTGCTTGATGAGCATTTGTTGCAGGGTGTCCAAGCCAGGTGGGTACCACTCAGTGCTATGTCTTTGTCTCCTGTAGGTTTTTGGTGTTCTCTGACTTAGGGAGGACTCTTCAGTCTGTCCTGAATGATGGCTTAAACACACTGAGGGAGAAGGCAGCTTTTCAGATTGTAGTCCGGCTGGTATGTAGAGAACCGATACTTCCTAAGAGACTTTTCTGAAAAAGATCTGTAACTTTCTTCTGGATTTTTCAGAGGTGTTTTAAAGCTGATCGAGGGGGTTGGCTGGGGTCTCTATCTCTTGAACCTGTTGTGAGCTTGAGTAGCATCTTTTGAGCAGTACGTCACCTTGAAGGAAGTGGGGGTGAGGAGAATGAGAGGAACCTGGCTCTTGGAAATTAGAGGCTGTGAGACTGGGTGCTTTTTGTGTTCCTGCACAGCTGTGTGCAGCTGGGGAGGGTCCAGCTCAGTGATAGCCAGAGTACTGGAGGAGTCTGTGTGGTTCTGATATGCTTGCCTCTTCTGTTTACTCATAGCTAGACTGCCTGGAGTACATTCATGAAAATGAGTATGTGCATGGGGACATCACAGCTGAGAACATCTATTTGAACCCAGCGGACCTCACACAGGTAGGGAGCGGGAGCGGTGCAGCGAGGAAATGGCAGTGAAGGCTCGCCTGTGAAATGGGATAGAGCAACACCCAGGGTCCTGCTGCTGGCCAGGGAGCCGTGCAGTCTGCACAGGGCTCAGGCGTGTGCTGTGGTGCAGGATTGCGGGCTGTGCTCCCATACGAGGACAGGCGGAGAGAGTTGGGGGTGTTCTGCCTGGAGAAGAGAAGGTTCTGAGGAGACTTAATAGCAGCCTTCCAGTGCTGAGAGGGGGCTAGGAGGGATGGGGGTCTCTTGATCAGGGGGTGGAGGGACAGGACAAGGGGTAATGGTTATAAGCTGAAAGAGGGGAGATTGAGATGAGATGCGAGGAAGAAATGTTTCCCTGTGCGGGGGGTGAGGCAGTGGCCGAGGTTGCCCAGGGAAGCTGTGGATGGAGGGGTTCAAGGCCAGGCTGGATGAGGCTTTGGGCAACCTGGGCTGGTGGGAGGTGTCCCTGGGCATGGCAGGAGGTGGCACTATATGATCTTTAAGGTCCCTTCCAACCCGAACCATTCTGGGATTCTGTGCTGTAAGCAGAATTCCCACCACACGCATGCTCACACGTGCACTTCTCGATGTCTCCCAGGTGACCCTGGCAGGCTATTGCTTTGCGTTCCGTTACTGCCCAGGAGGGAAGCACGTGGCTCAGCGTGAAGGCAGCAGGACCCCTCACGAAGGCACGATCGAGTTTATCAGTCTGGACAGCCACAAGGGAGCGGGTGAGTCTCGGTTTCTGACACACGGCAGCAAAAGCTTGGCTAGAGCTGTTACTGTGGCAGTGCTGGAGCCAGGGCTCCCTGCTGGCACTTCTGTTCTCGCTGCCTTCCAGGCATTCACAGGCATCTGGAACCAAGCCCCTGTTTGGGCTGTTTCCTCTTGCCTCTCCCTGGGACTTTCCAGGTCACTCTGCAACTGCAGCAAGAGGTGCAGGGATGTTCCTCCTCCACCTGGAGCCTTGGCTGCTGCAGGCGTGTGAGGAATAGAAGACGGAGCTGCTTCATGCTGGCTTAGCAGGGATCTGTTTCAAGCCAGAGTGGATCCCTGCCCAAAACAGATTTGCAGCAGGCTCTGCTCTGACCTTGAAGCAGCGAGAGCTGGAAAGGCATTTAAATCAGCCAGGTCCTCTCCTGGTTGGGATGTAACTGTTCTCTCCCAGTGTTCAAACTGGGCAAATCTTCCTCCAGTGGCTGGGAGGTGATTCCTCAACTGTGTGAGATAGCAGGCTCCCAGAAGTGTTGATATCCTAGAGCACATCTTCATGGAGCTCTTGCATTTCGTTACTCTGATTTAGAGTTGTGCCCCTTCCTGAGGCTGCCTGTTTTATAGGAGGGGCACCTCAGACCTTCCTTGTCAAGGTTGTGCAGGGAGTGCTGGAGTCCTTACTTGCCTTTGGAGGAGAGGTGCTAGCCTGTGCTTCTGGGATGGCTCCCAAGCTCTGTTTTCTCACATGTTAATATCTCTTCCTTCCCATCAGGACCATCTTGCCGGAGTGACTTGGAATCTCTGGGCTACTGTCTTCTGAAATGGCTCTGTGGCTTCTTGCCTTGGTCTGATGAGCTGGACAAAGTAGAAACTGTGATGGAGAAGAAAGAAAAGTAGGAGAAATCATCTACTCTTTTGGGAAATGCTCAGCAGAAAAGAGTGAGGGAGGTTTTGCGACAGAAGAGAAATCACTTGGTCATAGTACAGTGTTAGGATGTGGGTAAATCCCACTGTAAAGGCTGAGCCTGGCCGAAGGGTGTTTGCACCCTGATTTCTGCTCAGAACGTGGCAATCTGAATTCAGCCTTTTTTTTTTTTTTTGGTCCTTCTTTCCAAAGACGGGCTGTTCAGGTGCCTGCTCCATTGCTTCTCACCTGACAGCACTCTGCACTGATTATTCCAGGTACAAAGGGGATGTGAAATGTCTTCTCCAACTGTGCTTCAGGCAGAGATCCATTCCAGGTATGGGCTTGCTTCTGTGGCAGTGGAACTTGGGGAGGGAGGATTGACTGTACCTGAAGCTAGAACCTTCTCTGCGCTGGGGTGCTAGTCCAGGGTGGCTTCTGCTGGCAACGGTGACCAGGCATTGCATGGACGGGTTGGCCGCAAAACAGGGAGGGCTGCGACCCGTTGGGAGCCTTGCTGAAGGGGCAAGTGTTCTGGTGGCTTTAAAAATGCAGTGTTTGGGGCTAGAGGCTGTTTCCCCATCCTGCTTTGAGCTTCATATTGCCATTGGTTTTGTTTTCCCTCTCTGCATCTGGCCAAAGCGGGTGGGTGAACAGTCTGCAGGGAGAGTGGTGGCTTTGTAAGGACAGCTGGGGTTGCTGCGCTGCTCCAGGCACCGATGTTCCTTGCTTTGCAGATGCCCTCCAGAGCTACCTGCAGCAGGTAATGGCACTGGAGTACGAGGAGAAGCCTGACTACAAGGCCCTGAGGCAGCTCTTCAAGAAGGCCCTGGAGAAGATGAAAGCTTCAGCTTACGACTCTGTGGATATCAAAATGGTGCCCTAGGTGAGTGCCAGCAGCTCAGCCTGCAGCAGCACGCAGCCCTTGTCCCCCTGGGCTGCTGGGCGTGGAGGAGCAGCATGGTGCTGCTGACCTGCTGGCAGGGAGGTGGGAACAGAGCAGGGGGTCTGTGAAAATCTCTCCCCGTTACACCTGGGTGCTCCTCTTGACATGTGGAGGGAGCACCGGCTCTGCAGCGTTCCCTGCTAAGAGACCAGTCTGGTGCTACACAAAGCCACACTGAGCCTGTGTTACAGCGTACGCTTCCTCAATTTTTTCTGGAAATACTTGTCCTTGGAGGAATACAACAAGGGTTAATAAAGGCTGAACAGTCTGCAAGGCTGGGGAGTTGCTAACAAAATTAAGACTGATGCAATTTGGTGTCCCCCCCCCTTTTTTTTTTAAAGGAACAGAGGCTCCATGCTGTATATTTTGCTTTTCAGAAGGCAGTTTGTAGTGCTGGCTTTATCTCCTCAGGCCTGGGGCACTACGCGGTGGCTCTCTAGCTGCAGGTGCTGTTTGACATGTGAGGCACCTCCCCAATTGACACAGAGATGGATCTGGTTCTAGTCCAGGGCTGCCTCAGCCCAGGCCACAGGATTAAGCAGCAACCCCCAGGAACGCAGAGCTACTCCCTCATCACCTGATTAATTGTTCCTGGGAAGGAACAGAACTGATTAATGTTTCTGCTTTTGTGCCTTTTCTTTCAGATCAAGAAAACTTGCACAGGAAGAGTTCAAATCTTTCTGCAGTGCGAGGCCTTTCCCACAGCTGTTTCACTTTTATTTACCTGTTTTAGAATCGAGAGAGGTTTTTAAGTGTTTTCTCACAATTTTAATGTGACTTACTGCTGAATTTTGAACCACTGCTGTTACAAGTTAATGTGAAGACACTCCTGCGGGGCAAGGCATTGTAAGCAGTAGCTGGAGAACTGCACTGTAGCCACCAGGAGAGGGGTGAAGCCTAGCACAGAAAAACTAAATGAGGGACTTTTTTTTAAAATACAGTAGAAATACCTAGTTTTGTAATAAACTTTGTGGACAAGCACCTGAGGCTGCTCTCTGTGGGTTTAGTGTGTTCAAGTCCTTTCTGTAGGCTTGCTCTGGGGGGCTGCTGTAAGAGTTGTGTTGCTGGTTTGAGCTTCTTGCACAGGGTCTTCTCCCAGCTCCTCACATTACTGTAAAGAGCCTGCAGGCAGTCCTGTCTTCAACGTCAGCATAAGAACTGGACTCCGAGCTAAACTCCGACTTCATCCCCAAACATCCCATCAGTTCTCCAAGCCCCAGGTCAGGGAAATTACCCTCCTGTGCAAGGACAGGCTGAGAGAGTTGGGGGTGTGCAGCCTGGAGAAGAGAAGGCTCCGGGGAGACCTTCCAGGGCTGAAAGGGGGCTAGAGGAGAGATGGGGGGCTCTGGATCAGGGGGTGCAGGGACAGGATGAGGGGTAATATTTATAAGCTGAAAGAGGGGAGATGGAGATGAGATGTGAGGAAGAAATGTTTTCCTGGGCGGGGGGTGAGGCAGGGGCCCAGGTTGCCCAGAGAAGCTGTGGATGCCCCATCCCTGGAGGGGTTCAAGGCCAGGCTGGATGAGGCTTTGATACCAGTCATTGAAGTAAGACAGGGAGCCATTTATATTTAAAAAAAGTTTTTTTTATAAAAAAGTCACTACATGGTGTGTATCATCTGAACTGTTGCCACCTGCCACAGTAACCGATAAACGAAGGGAAGAGTCATGGAGTCAGTTCCAGTGTTAAATTCAGTGACATGTCCTGGAAGTCTGGTACCTCGGTATTTCCATGCTCACTGCTGTGTGCACAGAGAAGGCTGTTTTCCTAGCACGCACAGGCTTGCTAGGCTGAGGTCAGTGGTGGTGGTTTCTTCAAATCGTTACTGAAGCAGCAGATTTCATTTCTGGTGAGAGCACCCATTGCCCTTGCAGAGTAGGAGCCTGTAGCAAGGCTTAAATTCGAGCTTTCAGCAAGATCCTGCCCTTACTGCATCGCTGCCCGGTGCTAGTGTTCAAGTGATTTGTGCTTTACTCAGAGACATTAATGGCAAGAGCAAGGAAGACTGTAGGAGACAGGCAGTGAAACAGAGCCAGAGGCTGGAGCTGGCAGTTGGAGCACACGGTTCCAGCAGAGACGAACAGTTCACAGAGATCACACGGCTGTAGTGTGGGGCAGGGAGGCATTAAGGCACAGAAGGAAGAGTTTTCAGGTGAGGGAAACACAAGGCAGCTAGAGCCTGAGGTAAAGGGGGTTTAAAACCATCTGAGAGGTAGGTAAAAAAGAAGCTCAGACCTCCAGTGAGCCTTCATTTACCTCTTGATTGTATCCTTAAAAACCTTAGATCAGTGCAGCAAATGGTATGTACAGAGAAGAGGGAAACACCAGCTGAGCGAGACAGTACCTGGCCAGAGGGAGAAGGCAGCACAATCTCAGAAAGGTCTTTCAAGTGGAAGAATTCAAGCATAGTGTTACATCCAGTAACTTGAGAACCAAAGTCAATTCCTTTCTTTCATAGCGCCAGGCCTCACAGCACAGCAAGGGACAGGACAGGTTCTTTCCTATCACCAAGGAGTAACTGGTGAGTATGACAGAAGTGAACTATAAAGTTTCATATGTAGAGAAGAATCTTATTTTGCAGAGGATCAGAGAGAAGGGAATACTTTTAAAAGGCAGTTATCAAGGAAGGAAATGGCCCAGAAGTAAGCTACAGAATTACAAGACAAACACAAGGGGAAAGGCTCCTTTCGGAGGTATCAACAATTATTCACTATCATCCCTGTATGACTACGACAGAAATACTGTTTCCAAAAGAAAAGTAAAAGAACACGAAGAAATCAGAGGCTTAAGAAGCCCAAGTTCAGCCTTTCTTCACTGTGTTCTGCCACATTTTTTCGCTTGATTGGCCGCCTGTCACCCTTGCCCTCGCTAGGCCTAGCGCAGACTGGCTGTAAACACGATTCCAGGTAAGGAGGAAGGCACAGCTCCTTGTTGGCGGCACTGCCACGGGACAGCGCTGAGGTAGGTTTCAGAGGTACTCCAAGGCTGCCTTCTACAGAAGATGTAGGGCTGGTGCTGTTGACAGAGGAGTATCCTGAGCTCCCTTCCAGGTTGGGATATCTCGGGGTGAGATATGCTGAGAGGCTGCGAGTGTTGTCCGGCAGCTTGGGCTCCCTCAGGGGGGCTGCGTGCCCAGCCCACTCTGCAGCCAGGTTGTCCTCGTCACTGGAGTCCTGACAGCAGTGCTCCGAAGGGTCCATGTAGACCACAGTCACATCCAAGATTCCGCTGGGACCTGTCACTGCGGGATGATTAAAGAAAAAGGTGAAGTTTTGGTTTGGGCCACACCAAGCAGGCATTCTGCACACAATCAAGTAGAAAAAAAAAAAAAAGCCAAGACCATAAACCTTATGTCTGCTTACACATGGAGGGGAGGGTAGAGCACTAAGTTCACCCTCATTTAAAACAGTAACTTCCCCCCCTCAGACTGTTTGGATAGGTACTAAAGCTGTTTAGAAAGTGAACAGCCAGCCCAGTGCCAGCAAATCAAACAGACTATGAGTGTTTCTAACACAGGCCATTCATTGTGCTTGGTCTACTACCAGCAGTATCTGAAAACAGTCTCACTTTGAAGTGCTAAGCAGCTGCAAAACCCTTCATCCTGTTCTGAAGCAATATAGAGAAAAAGAACAGATATATACCTCAAATAGTTTAACAATTATAACCATGGGGGAAAGGGGAGAGTTTTTCCAAGTGGTCTTCAACTGAAAGTTCAGGCTTCTGGTGCCTGAGAAACAGTTTTAAGCAAAGATGAAAAAACAGTTTTAATTCTCCCATCTGCTTTTTATAAGGAGAAAAAAAAGCCCTTACCATCTCCATCTCTCTCGCCTTCACTTTCCTGATCACCTTCATAACCAGAGCAGGAATCTAAACTCCAGTCTAGGAAGTTATCTAGAAGACTTTCCTCCTGGGTGGATAGCTCTGCAGTGGGTGTAGTCACAAAGCTGCCTCTGTCATCCTGAATGCTGTCTTCCCTCCTCCTGTAGGAAGAAAATCCAGAAGTCACCATTAAAAGCCAAGTCTTCTTTTCCAGCTCTTTTAATAGCTATGTCACAGTAATTAGAGAAAAATTGATTGTATTTAAGAATGAAACCTCAGGCTACCAGAGAGGAGGAAAGGCTCAAGCTAATCTTCAGAGGCATTTACAGCGATGAGTTATACTAGCCTTTTAGTTCTCTTTCCTGAAGGAGAGCTAAGGAAAGCCTGAATTTCCACCACATTCGTGTGCAAGGTACTGGGTGCCGGATCCTCCTGTTTCACACCCAGCAATGAACAGAGCTGGCTGTAACTCATCATCTAAAAAAAAAAAAATTATCAAAAAGCCAGTAAGAATTAGATCATGAGATTCCCAGAAGGCAGCTATTTATCTTTATTTTCCAGGAGAAATCTATCCCAGCAAGTTCTTCACACATGTACTCAAAACAGAGCAGTTTTAGTCCCCACAAATCAACTTTACCACTTTATTTAGATATTCTGTCCTCCATATATCTAAAGTTAGAACCCACTTCCCATTATTTGAAGCTTACTGCATCCTGCCCTATGGTAGCTTTGGTCTGGGAGTCGGGCAGCAGAGCTAGCCCACAGCCAAAGAGCTAACCCACCTTTTCTTTGCCTATTTCTTCATAACGCTCATCTTCAAATCGTTGTTTCACTGCAGTTAAGGACACCTGCCTATAATCCTTCGGGACATCATCATGGAAACTGGAAAGAAAGATTAAATCCATTCTAAGATCAGGGCTTATGTGAAACAATATTAACAAAACCTGCCAATTGAAGTACTTTCCCTCAGTCCATCTCAGCTCTGTGCTAAGGAAGTTGGTGTTTCAGCAGTGCTGAACATATGAGCATCTAATTACTTTTCTGTTCCTTGAGGTAAACAAGACATTTGCCTTTTACTCTTTAAAAAATTAACTCCTTTTATGAAAGTCTTGTGAAAACAGTGCTATTTGGCAAGCTGAAACCTGTTACGCCTTGAGGAGCATCACATTTTCTGTACCCCAGGGCCACCACAGGTTGTGAGAAACAGCAGAGCTGTCCCTGAACTGGCCCCAAGGCCTCAGTGCCTTGTGGTGAGGAGAACAAGGCAGCTTCCCAAAGCCACATCCTTCACCAGGAAGGGTGGACTGTATAGATGCAGCATGTCTGCAAGAGCTGGAATCCAAGTACTTGTACCCTCCCAAAAGAGTTCCAAAATTATTACCACTTTTGGTGGAGGCTTAGCACACAGGGCAACAGGTCTTCGAGAGAGAAACCAGTACATTCAGCCAGCTGGCTGGTCCAGGGGTGCGCTGGAGAAGAGAACACATTAACATTTCATGAAACTTAGTAGCTTTGTAATCAGATATTTTTTAATGGAATAAAGATCGTGATCTTTACAAACTTATGCCTGTACACAGTTCATTCAAGTTCACAATTAGCCTCAAGGCTGTCGTTTACCTGCCAAACTGAAGTTATACTCAAGTACAGAAATCTTCAGTCTCATTTAACACAAAGCTTGTGTAGTCTGATGCTAGAACTCCTGTTCCTCACAGCTATTAAGAGGTAAAATAGACTGAACTCAAGCCTTCACTCTGAAGTCTTATACCTGTCTCCCTCCCCTACCCCCACAACATGATGAGGACATCTTGCCTAAAGACAAAGAAACATCAAAAACCCCCAGAGGCTCCCTAAAAATCTGAGGCAGCCTGTCCCACCCCGCTGCAGCTCAGCGCAGAGGCTGTTCCTTACCTTGCTTGTGCAGGATCTTAGCCAGCAGCAGTGCCGCAGCAGCCAGCCGCGCTGGGGAGTACACACAAAGGCTTGTGTTTAGGAGGGACAGCTCGCAAATGAAGCTGTAAAGGTGAAGAGTTCTCCTCTCCAGCAGGACTATGTTTGACAATACTTCTTTGTAGTCAACAATGGTAGGTATCTAGTACACAAAGGAGAACAGACATCGGAAATTTAAGATGAACACCGAGTATTTAGAACACAGCTGTTTCCAGGAGAGAAGCCCAAGGGGTGAAGTATGCCATCCGCTTTCCAAACTCACCCGTATCTTCCCTTCTAGGGCAGAAATGATCTCGCCCATCATTCTGACCAAGTCTTCATATTTGTATGTGTTGTCCGTTAGCCACACAGCTTCCCGTATTGTCAGGATCTCTTTGCTGATGAAACTGTGATATTAAATATGAACAGTTAGCCTCAGAAGAAAGGGAATTTGTGCACCTGTGCACTAATATTTTTGTGGCAGATAAATGCACTCAAGCTGACCAAAGAGTTAAATAATTTCATAAGGTACTTGTTAAACAACTTTATAAGGTACTTTCCCAGGTACAGACCAGGAAAGAAAGAACAGCAGCTCTTCATTTATTTCGCCTTTAACCTGGAACCACCTCCTAGAACATTCCAAATTCCTCATTTATGAAACCTCTCCTAGGTTAAGCAGCAATATATTAAGGAAACTAACACAGAAGAATAATTTTCCACCACACCATGTGGTTCATCAGAGCATAAAGGACTAAACTAGGTAACAACACCGCTGCAGTTGTTCCTGACAGGGCTGCTCATGTTAACACAGCATGAAAGACTTCAGCTGTTGAAGCACTGAGACCAATCCCCCACTATGGAGCATTTTCATATTTAAAAACATGTTCAAGGAATTAAATTGTGCATTTCATTTGCAGAGATTGTGTTGTATGTGAACGCAATTCAAACAACAGTCAATGAAGAGGGACACCAAAGGTTCTTTGCAATATTATTGTTAGCAAGGGGAGAAAAAACAAAGCTTGAGCTGCAGAAACAAATTTGAATGATCACAGTAACTGCCTCTGTTCACCAGTCAGAACCCCTACCGTGTGCAAATGACCATGCAGGCTATTCCCAAAAGCTGGAGTCGAGCCCGAGGTACAGGTCTCAGCTTCAAATAACGATCCACGCATCCCACAGTCATGTGAAGGCACAGGCTAGAAAAGTCTTTCATAGTCGCCACTTCTACCAGCCAATCAATCAGAATGTACCTAGAGAGGAAAGAGAAACACCATTGATGCCACCAGAAGCCACTCAAACCTGCGCTGAACACCCTCCCCGTGCCCGGTTACTAAGTCCCTTCTCCACTCAAATTTTCAAGCCAAGAAATTTCACCAAAATAACTTTTAGAACAATGACATGCTGCACCGAGATAAGGATTTGCAACCCCAGGTCTGTTACCCTCTGAAGGGTCAACGGTCTTGTCTGTGAAATGGAATTAGAAACTATCCTGTGACAGGCACTTGCATAGGGAAACAGTAGGGCACAACAATTAGGAGGCTAAAGGCCACCTAAGATACCCAGAGAGTAGCTATAGCTCCAACAAGTCAGCTGGTGTGTCTAGTTCTTGAAGAACTTTCTAGTCTTGACAGATGCAAGAACTTACAGACCAGAGAAAACCTCACACACCTCATTTCAGTTCTTCATCAGAGCTTGAAATAAGGGCTCTAATACCGCCTCATCTGTTTCTACATAATGCACCGCAGAAGAGTAAAACAAAAGATTCATCTTCCAACAGGCCTCATTCTAGATTTGCTTCCCTCTACATCTGCAGAGGGGAACAGGCAATGGTTTCTGCTGTGTGGCCTGACTCCTGGATCCGAGTTTTTACCTCATTGTTTCATTCATTCCTTTCTGCACAGTGAAGATACTTTGCTTGCTGGTAGGAAGGGAAGCTTGAAAGATTTGAGACACTGCTTCACTGGAAGATTTTGCTTCTAATCCTAGTTGGCTTCCATTCCCACAAGCTTTGGCTAAAGCTATCTGTAGTAGAGAGAACACAAAAAGTTTGGTGGTTTTTTTCTTCACCAAATGCAAACTAGAGCAGCATAGGATCAAAACAGTTGACATGCTGGAGGGAAGGGATGCCATCAAGAGGGACCTCGACAGACTTAAGACGTGGGCCAGTGCAAACATCACAAAGTTCAACCAAGTGCAAGGTCCTGCACATGGATCAGGGCAATCCCAAGCACAAATACAGGCTGGGTGGAGAATGGCTCGAGAGCAGCCCTGAGGAAGACTTGGAGGTGCTGGCTGATGGGAAGCTCAACGTTCCCCAGCAATGTGCGCTGGCAGCCCAGAAACCCCCCGTGTCCTGGGGGCATCCCCAGCAGCGTGAGCAGCAGGGCGAGGGAGGGGATTGTCCCCCTCTGCTCCGCTCTGCTGAGACCCCCCCTGGGGTGCTGCCCCCAGCTCTGGGGTCCTCAGCACAGGACAGACACGGAGCTGCTGGAGCGGGGCCAGAGGAGGCCACAAAAACCATCAAAGGGCTGGAGCACCTCTCCTGTGAGGACAAACTGACAGACTCGGGGTTGCTCAGCTTGGAGAAGGCTCTGTGGAGATCTTATAGCAGCCTTTCAGTACACAGAGGTGTCCTACAGAAAAGCTGGAGAGGGACTTTTTACAAGGTCTTGTAATGATAGGGCAAGGAGTAATTNAGGCAGTGGCCCAGGGTGCCCAGAGAAGCTGTGGATGCCCCATCCCTGGAGGGGTTCAAGGCCAGGCTGGATGAGGCTTTGGGCAACCTGGGCTGGTGGGAGGTGTCCCTGCCCATGGCAGGGGGTGGAACTGGGTGGGCTTTAAGGTCCCTTCTAACCCAAACCACTTTGTGATTCTAGGATGGTCGTGTAATTTTCCTGCTGAAAACACAGACTGAACATGACAAACTACTTGAAAGGTAACAGAATTGGTAGTTCTTAGTTTGGCTTAAAGTTTGGATGCACACATTATTTGGGGGTAAGCTTTTAAACCCATCAAAAGATGTGTCTTTACTCAGATTGTACCACAGACATGCCATTTTTTCCAAAAAGAGGGGGATCTGCAGAGTAAATACATGCACGCATACAGATATTATTCAGCATTTTTGACCCTGCTTCTAAAGAGAGGAGTCCAAGCCTACAATGACAGCATAGAAAAGACCAAATAAAGACTTTTTTTCCTGGGAAAAGATAGTTTTACCTGTGCTTCCCAGCATCCCTTTGCTGCGTAGTCCCGTAGCTTCCTGAGACTTTGGAGGTATCTGCCAGGATCTGACATCTGCGGAGATGAATGTAAACAGGTTTCAAAAACCATTGCCTTTACACAACAAACAGAAGGATTGCAGTACTAATATCCAGAGAAAAAACACATTCCTGTGGGTACATCTATTATTTCAGCAACGAGTCTGTTTCTCATCACGACGCCAACATTGTTTTGAAGAAACTTTCTTCAGTTCTTGCCCAACGTCTCGCAGGAAATGAGACAGGTCACTTGGGACTCCAATATATGAGCTTGGGCAGACTTATTAATGACAACACAGGCAATGTCCCCTCCCGTTCCCAGGTGAGCCATACGATCGCTAGCCAGCAGTTAGTCTAGAGGAAAGTCTGCTTGCAGCCAGCTTGGCTCCAACTGCTTGTAGACTGACTTGCTTTGAACACCAAGGCACACACCAGAGCTCATTTGAGAGAGTTCTTAGCGATCTCCTTGTTTATGAAGAGGTAAGCTTTGAGGAACAGCAAGTTCTTTCTGTGCACATTCATTGCACACAGAGGTCCAAAAGTTACAGTGAAAAAGTTGCTTTGAGGCAAAACAAAAATTACTACTTACAGCAGCCTTTCTGTTACTTTCCCAAAGGAGGTAGGAGCTGTTTAAACAACCCTGCTTTGAAGATTCTTCGAACATTTCAAGGGATTCTTTTCTCTTTTCTTCATCCTAAGAATAAAAGGCATAATGGTATTTTTGCTGTCCAGCCAACACCAGATCTCAAAACTTCAGAAGGTACAGAAGCTCCAGAGCGGAACCAACCAGTTGCAAGTCCTTTTCAGACTCTGAGGGGTGCTCCCACATTCACTCAACACCATCATTTGAAGATTGAGGCTCAGGAAGCCATTAGTGGTTTTCCTCAGCTAGACAAAAGCTTTTTGGCTTGCTTGCCACTCAAGGATTTTTTTTTTAACATGCATTATGACTGGAGGGCTTCCTTTGAGACCTGAACATGCTGCAAGTCCATGACCAAGTCAAAATTAATTTCACTGTTTGTAAAATTCAATAAGCTAAGTTGATGACATCCCTTTAGGCAACCAGTAAATTAAACTCATCAGAACAGAAATTCCTAGGCCACTTGATGAATATAAGAGCGTTTGTCTAATTTTTAAATTTTTTTTTTAATCAGGTAAACAGCATTAGCATCACCAAAAAAGTACCCAAACACATCAAAGTAGAAACACTGCTCACCTCAAAGAGACTCAAGACCTTAGCCAAGCAGTGGAGAATAGATCCTTTTTGAGCCTGAAGAAAGCATTAAGATAAAGCATTATTAAAGATTAAAAAAAAAGAACAATAGCAATTTTTGCTACTAATTCCAGACCACAATTTTGTTTGCCTTTCAATCATTCCCCCCCCCTTGCTTTTCTCAATATTTTGTTATCTTTCAGACAGTAACGAATCTCTCAGAAGACAGTACAGCCCTCTGGCACTCATGATCTACCAAGTGTAGTTTGTCAATAAATTCATTAAAATGATTGATCCACCACGATTTAAGCAAAAAGAGCATAGGAGCTTCTTGGAGAAACAAAAATATTTTTTCCAAAATAACTAGATGCAGCTACCAGCCTATGTTAAAGTCAAGGGCAAAAAGAAATCTTACTTTCTCCAACTGACACTCTGCTTTGAGACTCTCATAGACCACAGCTTTACAACAGCTTCCACTCAAGGACCAGGGAGGACGAATAAAAAGCCAGATAAATGGGGCTGCACACACATTCAACCGCTCTGCCAGACTGAAGAAATGTGATGCCTTTAATCCATTCACTTCTGCACGACCCTCGTCGGAGATGGACACTGAAAAAATAGAAAAAAAAGCCACAAATCATTTCACAAGGTATGCTCAGCATCTAATCAGGCCAGGACAGACAATAGGATACAATCAGGGAAAGATTGAACAGTGTCTTCCCTTTAGAGCCTTAAAAATCTTGGAGATGGCAAAAGAAGAAAAATCTTACTACAACCAGTCTTTAGGAACATATAATCCTAAGTTGGTTATAGAACCTGGGTACAAAAGCATCAGGGTTTGAGACACATGACAAACAGCTTTGTAAGCAGCCAGTAAAGTGCCAACTTTGTGATGAGACAATGAGTCTGATGTGATCTATAAGTACACCTTTAGCTCATATACATTTCTTCTTCATGTCATCTTCCCCAAAGACCCGAGTACAAGCTGCCACACTTACAGCCTTCATTGTACAGGTACGCTATGCCCAGCTTCACAGCAGCTTCAAAGTTACCCCTTTCGGCAGCCCTGAGTGGGAAACAGAGAAGATAAGCAAGGCTCAAATTAGCAGGTGCTTCCAGACCCACATCCTCAAACCAGTCACTCCAGCAGAGGCCGGGCTGTGACTTCAGTGATCACCAACCTTAAGCATGTGTGTTTTCACTATAGAAGTTAAATATAAGTTATGCTGAGGCTTTTCTTGCTGCAGCCCTTTCATATGCCAATATCCAGGACAATTTGACAATTCCTAGAACAGTTTCCCATCCCCATGCAACATCCCCAACGCCACAATGTAATAACACGCTTTGGTACTTTGTATCCTCAAGGACACGCATCAAGCCCTTGTGCTCCTCCCGTCCAAGCTGATGTGCATGTTGTAATCTTCTTCAGAAAGAATGTAACACATGCATTGAAGAAGCAACAGTCAGAAGCAGAATAATTGTGACATTTAAACTGACAGATGCCCTTCAAATCAGATGGATGTTCTCTGTCCTTTTAAAACAGATTTATCACTACTCTTTCAAACCTCACTCCTTTTAATACTGAAATTTACCTCTTTTTCAATACACTGTTTTGCACAAGAAGTGACCAAGCCAGCTCAGACTTTGAAGCATGGTTATGCTCTTGAGCCTCTGAGCTCACTTGCACAAACATACGGAAGCAGCAGTAACAGGTTTTAGTTAACGTGCAATGTTCCAATACGAAATATTAATGCCCTTAAAGGGAAATAACGTCAGTATATGCAACAGCCCCTGCTCCAGTTAGAGAGACAACAGTTACAAGCTGCAGCTCAAACACAAAGTCAGCAACGAATCATCACCCTTAGCAAAGACTCCTACAAAAAGTAGAAGCTTACAGTGAGGACTGATTAGAATTGTTTATCTACCTCTTCTACAATGCCAGACAAATTTGACTCTTCAAACTTACCTTTCAAACATCTTCAGATTGTTTGGAGAAGGCCATATTTCTTGGAAACTTGCACATGCCCACACACTAGCATGATTATCCACAAGGTATTTAAGATGCGAGTGCACCTGCAAGGGGGAGAGTGTAAAATAACAATTACTAAAATCAAGGGACCAACAGAAAAATAGTTCTTTGCAATCTTACAGCTAACTAATTAATCACAAGTTAATCATAACTCATTACCTGCCTAATCACCGTTAAGGCAAGAGATGTCATACCAAACAAATTTGTTTGGCCACAGTGATCCAGCAGGACAATTCCCACAGAAAATTTATACAGAGCAGTCAAATACTGCTGCCAATCTTAAGTTTGAGTAGTGAGAAATAAAACTGCTGCTGGGATAGCAAAAATCTAACAACTGCATGTATTTTTTGGTTTCCTTCAGGTTTACTCTGACAGAAGAAGCCAGCCTTTTCCGCGCGCGGTCCTGGGTCCTCATGGCAGAGATAAGCAAGCCATGGTGCGCGACAGAGGGGAAGCAGCAGCAGACTCACAGCTCTGACGGAGAGGATGTCCTCGGCAGGAAGGCCTTTCAGAACATGAAACAGAACGTCCTCAGGCAGACTTAACAACGTCAGGACTCGAGGCCGTTTTCTTATCCTTCGCTTCGAAGGGAAAGAAAAACACCTGGAACATCTACAGTGAATCACTGGAAAACAAAACCACAGGACATTGCAGTTAGTGATGAAACAGAACAAAAAAGGCACTAGAGTATACCCGTACATAACACGTGTTTACTTGAGTAGCTCTTTACTGCAGCACAGGACACGTCTTCAAACATATTAATCACAGGGAAGTCTAGTGTGTGTCTCACAGCGCCATAAGACTAAGCCACAAAGTAGTGACTCCTTTGATTTTATCAATTAAGCCAAGAGGCTCAGAAGGAATGGCTCATGCTCAAGTCCTCTCCATCGAGGAGAACCCTCTATGCCTTACCTCCATCATTTGCCATGTGTAGCTAAACTGCCTACTACAACTTCATTTACGTCCCCCACACCCCAACATGTCCATCCCAATGGATAGTATCCCTTGGAATGTAACCAGAGAGATGTGGAAGTTACGACCTACCAAACCACCTGGAGTCAAAGGCCCATCTTTCTAAGTTGCCACCATGAACGCTCACGGAAGGCCCCCAAGAACCAGGAAGCCCTTTTTTGAAGTTTCACTACACTGTAGACTAAAGCATCACCTACATCTTCTGTCCGTTGTTAAGACAGTTTACCCTCACTGCATTCACCAAGAGGAAAACGATCTCAGATAAGACAAACCCAAGAAGAGCACACAAGTACTGCTCGCTGGCAGAGACTCGCGCTCCATGNAGCAACAGAGGCCCATTTATGAGCGAGAAGGAGGCTGAGCATCTTCTTTACAGTGATGAGGGCTCACAAAATAATTTTTGAAGTCAAAGCTTGAGTCCCACAAATTAAAGGGCCATGTAAGGGCCTCTGTCTTTATTACAGATGATTTCTTGGTTGCATTTTACAAACCTGGGTTAAGTTTAGAGAGAGATTATACTTGGGAAATTAATTTACTGACTTTTTTCCTAAAAAAGTTTATTAAAAGACAGACTCCACTAAAGAGCCCAGTACTGTGCAACATGCACCCAGTAGCATTGCTTATCCTACCTTCACTAGTTCATTACTGGTTTGAATATTTTTTTTACATAAATGAAAACAGTAGAGTAATAGTACAATACATATACTAAACCACCCCACATTATCTATGAAGTAAACCAAGTCAGATCTATGTAGTCTCACTAGATTACAAGGTCCGAGGCAGAAGCTGAGAGAGCGATACAACTCTCAAGCTCTCTTTTTACACTGTAAGTAGAAGGTGGCTGAAAAGTCAAGGTGAAGACAGAATTTTAACAAGGCAAATATTCTTCTCTATTAATATTTTTTCCCCTTTAGCCTGCTCTTCTAGGTTTTTAACAACTGCTGGTTATAACCTAACATACAGAAAGCCTCAGGATCTCATACCAACCTCCAGTCCCTCACACAAAACTTCAGTGAGAGATCAGAGAGGCAACACATTGCATTTCTCTTGGAGAAGATAAGAGCAACAGCTCTTACCAGCTGCAGACAGAGTGAATAGAAAACGTATGGACTGGCCAGTTACAGCCTCACCTTCCTCGGAGGGTGCCAGCCCTCAGAACCAGGTCTCCACAGCCTGAGCAGCCAGTACAAAGTTTACAATTAATTCAAAGCAAAGTTGCTGGATCAGACTCAATGACTTAATACAGCTTTTCCAGTTTGCAAAGGGGGGGTTATCTGGGTTTGCAGCAGTATCCTCAAGAGGATCCATGAGCCATGGCCACTACCATACTAATACACTGTTTTCTGTTCATATACACTGTGTCCTTAGTGCTTCAGGTCTAACAAAATGAACCTCTGGCCCGATACAAAATAGCACTCAATGTGTCACTAGTAGCAAGTACCTTACTTGTTACCCATCTTTGATTAAAAGCCTATTGCCATGAAAAAAACTCCAACTTTTTGATGTGCAGAGGGCAGAAACACCGTTATCCTTTTCATCCTCTTCCTCCGCCAGGGGGAAACTTCAGCGACATTATTGTAATGAAAAATAAGTGGCCTTCTACACTGGCATGCCAACTAAACCTGTGTGAACATCTGAATGACAGGGGACACGGCACAGGTGGGCAACCCAGGGAAGAGGAAAACTCAATTCCAAAAGACAGCGAACCGCACAGGGAAATCTTCACCTTGGTGCTTCACAAAATCCGAATGACTCAGGCTGGAGGAGACCCAGGAGCTCACCCAGCCCCGCCGCCGGGCCCGGGCAGGGGCAGCACAGCAGCACCCGGGGACGGAGCCTCCACAACCGCTCTGGGACACCGGTGTCCCCGCTCAGCCACACCAACCTGTGTCCAGGGAATTCACAGGCACCTCACACGCCCTGCACACTGCTGCCCCACCGCACGCCCGGACACATCCCCACCCACAGCCACGGCAGGGAAAAGCGGCCCCGGGGCCAGCCCCCGCCCGGCCCGGCCCGCACCGCCCCCCGCCGCGCCGCCGTTTGAAGCCGCCGCATTTTACGGGCCGCGCTCCGGTGGCCGGGGGGGAGCCCCG
>VZTO01009037.1:11511-21632 GCA_013400615.1 Syrrhaptes paradoxus | reverse complement strand
CCCCCGCAGCCGTTGCAGCCCCCGGCGGCCCCTCAGGCGGCGGTGGGACCCGCGACAGCGCCCGCTCCGGACCCGCAGCCCTGCGCGCGGCCCTCCCGCCCCCAGCGCCTCCCTCAGAGCTCCCTCAGGAGGGGCCCGGCGCGGGGAGAGGCCGCCGCGGCGCCTCTCGGAGCTGAGGGGGAAGGAGGGAGGATGAGGGGAGGATGAGGGACGCCCGGGGCCCGCACTCACCGCCCGCCTTCATCGCGACCCGTCCGCGGGAAGCGAGCGGACCCCGCCGGCTGCGCGCCCACACCGGCTCCGAGTGAGGGGCAGGGGCGGGGCCGAAGCCGCCCTCTGCCACGCCCTCTCGCCTCAGCGAGGGCCAGGGGAAGCGCAGGCGGCGAGCCTCGCCTAGGCCGCGCCCTCAGAGGCGTCTCCCTGCGGCGGCCGGCACTCCCCCCACCCGCGATAAGCCCGGCTCTTCGGAGCGACGCCTACCGGCCGCGCGCACTTTTTTTTTTTTAAACACAACAAGCTCCGTGATTGGTCGGAATACTGAGAAGAGGCGGTTTCCCGTCCCGCCCCGCGGGCGGTGATTGGATACCGAGGATGCGAATTCGAATTGGGGCAGTTGGCGGGTCGAGCATCTCGCGGACACCGCGGCTGCAGCGCATGCGTACGGGGCAAGGACCCCCCCCCCTTCCCGCCGTGTGGGGGCGTTGCCATGACAGCAGCGCCCGTTGCCCTCAGGGCCGCCGCCATGTTCCCGCCGCTGGCTCATCCAGGGCCCGGTATGGAGGCCGGTAGCCAGAGGCCCGGGCTGCCAGTGGGCCGTGATTCCCTTCTCAGTGCTAGGCTCCAGCCTTCCCCACCGCTGTGGTGATGCTCACCCACAGCCATTGAGGTTAGCCTGGCCAAGGGAGCTGCACCAGACAGACCGCTGAGGGAACACTTTTGGCTTATTTCCACCTAATTTATTTCTGCCCCGAGTATGTGGGGTCTAAGAGTGTCAGTGCTGGAGCAAGAGCAGCAGGGAGGCCAGACAGAGCGTTTCTGCTGTCCTGAACTGTGGCATCGCCCTGTCCCTCCACAGCAGGGCCTCCTCCTGCCCCGTCACGGCCTTGCTGGAGGGTGAGGGGGGATTAGGAAGACAATTGGGAGTCAAAGTTCAAACCTGAGTCAAGGATTCGGAGGATAGCCCTGGTCGTAAGAAGATGAAGAGCAGAGAGCGATAAAGAGGTGTGTCGAAAAGGCTGGTAGACAGAAAGGCGAAGGGAAAATCCGTGATTGCATTGGCTCACCCCAAGCCTTTCTCAACCCTTTTAAAAGAGCAGCAAGAAGAGGAGCTGTCGTTTTGTGGGACATAAAATGACCGTGTTGAGATTCATGGTGGCTGGAAACGCCCAACACTGTGTAAGGTGAATAAACATCGTCAATCCCAGCACAGCAGAATTTTCTTCCTGGTAGTGTGTGTATGAGATTTATTCAAGGAAAAGCCTTTGAAATCTCACCAAGGATCTCATTTTATGGTTGGGGAGGCTGAGCTTGGGTGGCTAGATGGCTTCTCTGAGCTCACACCATGATACTGGTGGTGCCGGAGCTGGCAGCCGCTTGTGCCAAAACCCCGTCCTGTGCAGTGACCCTGGGGACAAGCTGCTGGGGACAGGCTTTCTCCCATGCAGATCCACCTCCTCCTCCATCCGTTAAACTGCGTAATATTCCTGGGGAGCACAGCAGCTGCTGACGTGGAAAAGCCGTACCAGGAGCACAGGGAATATTTAGCTTCTTTTGATTGAGAAGTGTTTTGAGTTATAAAGTTAATCATGCTGTCGGCTTTTGTTTCTTATCTCTTCTCCCCCTCACAGCTGTTTCTGTCAACTAAAAATAAGTTGAATCAGCAAAGAAAACATGAATAATCAGCTCCCCACCGAGAGCTAAAATACCGGCAGCTGCTCCTTGAGTCACAGGTGACCCACGGTGCAGAGTCCCCTCAGGTAGATCTCACTTTTCCCAGCAGCCACAGAAGACAGGGCATGGGGAGGGTTATATTTGAGGGATGGGTTATAACCGAAAGCTGGGTGGGCACAGGGAGATGCAAGTTGAGATTTTCAGCAGCAGTGAACTTGCTCTGTTTTGTCCTGTCTGGAGTCAGGTGGCAGCATGTCCAGGTGGGTTTATCACTGTTGACAGACCAGATCAGAGGGTGACCGCTGCAGGGTGGGATTCAAAGAAGTGAGGGGTGAAATGTGTTGGGTTTCTGAGGATTTCCATAGAGGGGGGGCTACAGGGGTGGCTTCTGTGAAAAGCTGTTAGGAGCTTCCCCTATGTCCAACAGAGGCAATGCCACCAGCTCCGAGACAGACTGGCCAAGACCAAATCTGTCAGTGACAGTCACCTGGCAAGATCTTCAAAAGGTGTCTGCAGCCCCTGCCCAGAGCTGGCAGATGGGACCAGGGTGGGACCTACACCCTCTCCAAAGGGCAGCCGGGCCCCATCCTAAACACCTCTGCACCTCCTTGGAAAGGCGTTACACAGTAAAGAGCCAGTCCTTACAGAGGAAAAAGGCTGATTCGTGCGTGTTTTAATCACTGTTGCCAGTTCCTGAGTGGGGTTTCCCTTATTTGTCATGCCTCTTTTTCCACCGAAGAGCTGTATTTCTCCTAAATCAGAATGTCACTTGGCTCCCTTCACATCTGATGGCTGTGGAAGTGAGGGTAGATACAACAAAGGTCTTTTGTTCACCTCGATTGCTGTGATTTAAACAAAACTCAACCAAGGTGAAACACTTACTTGTGATACTGCCAAACCTGCCATTCTTCTGGGGGCAAGAGGTGTTGCTACACTAGCTGAAGTTTCAGTCAAGGTGCTGATCCTTCTTACGAAGAGATTCAAGGGCCTGCGACCTTCCACAGTCAACAGCAATATTCCCCCGGCAAAACTGAACATGTGCTGAAAATACCTTTTAATCAGGCAAATGTCATCTTGCACTTTTTCAAGTCCATTTGTGAGAGAAAGCAGATTAATTGCTACACAGATTATCGCTCACTGATGTCCTGTTTTTCAGCAACTTCAGCCCTTTAAGCCTTTTCAGATGGGCATTTCTGAAATAACTTTTTAGAGCTAGTCTATTTTTCCACTTTAATTTGTACATGGATTGGGATCAAACGTGCGTATTTTAAGGAAAGAGCAAAGATGGAGAATTTCAGGCAAATAGGACTTAACAGAAAGTGATATAAACAAATCCGAGTGTAGCATCCCATCTCGTGTCTTCAGCTAGCAAACGGGTTAACAAGCAGCTTAATTTAGTCATTCAGAATGTGTTCGGTCTGGTGAACAAGTCGCAGACAAGTACCTAAGTGCTAAAGGTTGCATTACATGCCATTGCAAAAGTAATTTAATTTAGATTTACAGTAAAATGACATCTGTCTCCGTTGCACAGTGGAGCTGCGTGGTTTGCAGAGGTTCTTTCCCCCCAGAGTAGCACTGCCCAAGATCGTTCCAGGATTGAAAACAAAATGACTGTGATGTTATAGGGCTACATGGAAGTTAATTAGCTAAGCTGAAACCAAAGCATAATCAGCTAAGCAGCAGCAGCATCACAGCTCTGCTGCCTTCAGGATCCAGCGTTTCTGCAGGGTCTGATCTGATGCCATTTCGAATCTGAGGATGCCTGAGGCTAGGAAAAAGGTGCCACCGGGAGTCATTTTGCTGCAATTTTTTACATAGTCTATGATTATTCAACCAAATAAACATGATAATCTTATATTATAACATCAGCAGAATGCCTCCAGTCAGTTGGGAAATGGTATCTGTTCCACAGTTCAAAGGGCAAACAGAAGCAATAGCGGCCATTTAGGGGATGAAAGGCTGAAATGCTCTGTGAATTTTCCTGGCAAATCATTCTCTGCTGTCATAAGGCTAAATTACTGAGAGGGGAGAACAGCCAATTTTCTCTTGAAAGAGCCAATCCTCAATTGAAATAGTGGTGCCAGTCTTTGTAACTTCTCCTGTCCCGCTTTTAAAAGGGTGAAGTAATTCTGCTCTTTATTACACTCTCAGCACAATATAGTAAGTAGTGGGCTGGAGAAGAAAGCTGCTCTCCAAGGGAGGAAAGAGCTTCTCCAGATCTGCAAATTTAGCTCCAAATTGGGTGGAAGTGTTTCTCTGGGGTCCGCAGATGATGAGGCAACTATGGCTAACGTTTCATGTCAGGACATCTCAGCATATTCTCATATGACCACATCCCTATCCTGTAGGTATTTCTGCATAACATTACTGAGTATAATTTGCAATTCCTGCTTTTTAAGTGCATCCGAATATTTAATAATGATCCTCTTTGGAGGCAGAGCTGCAAATCAGCAATGAAGGCAGAGCAGGATGTCTGCAATATCTTCATCCTTTCTGCAATCTGTATTTCTCTTTCAGAAGGAACACGCTTGGGGAACATCCCAAAAGAGTGAAAACCTTTATTTGCAAATCAGGACATGGAAGTACCACGAGGTGGCATCCAACCCATATGATGGGGCATCAAACCTGCAGCTCTTGGGGTTTTTTTTTCCAGTTCTGAGGACATCTCAGTGCAGAAGTCCTAACACAAGAAAGAGTCCACTGGTATTTTAGAAGCAGAAGCTCTAAATTTTACAAACCTTCCTCCTGCTTTGTACTGCTGTGTGTACTTTCACTGCCTTCCACAAGTAGTACTCCTCCATGGTAGGAAATGAACATTTGCTGTTTGCATGAAGCAGGTCAGTGCAGTGCTTTCCAAAATCCAGATCTGTCCCCACCCAGGCAGAGGAAGTGTGAACACAGCTTTTAGCGACAAATGACTTGGCAAAAGAGGCCCGTGATGGGTTTCATTTTCCTGCAAAGGGGGCTGTGGCTTCTGCTGGTGCTCTCTGCTGTCTGCCTCTGCTGACGTAGGGAATCTGCTAACGGACGTGTGCCCGGGCATTGGCTTGTGTGAGGTCCTCGTTCTGAGAGGACGGGTTGTGTGACGGGGTAAAGCCCATGGCACCATGTCAGCCGTGGTGGGTGACCTGGGTGGGCTCCTACAAACACTGCGAGGCTGGGGGCCATGCTCTGTGCAGCACTGAGCTGCTCACCAGGGATGGGCAGCGTCGGGGCGCTGAGGCTGGGAAATACGCAGTGATGCTGCAGGAAACCCATGGCAAAGGGAGCACGAGGAGAGATGCGTGTGTCTCGTGGGACCCAACAGCTTTGTGTCCTGTGGTGGTGTGTATGAAACGAGCACAGTGGCTCAGCCAAGGTCCAGTGCCAGCCCACCTCCCGTGACTGTCGGACCCACTGCAGGCAGCCCCAGGAGGGGCCGCAGAGCAGTGACGGATCTCCGGAGGTCCCAGAGGCAGAGGCAATGTCAGCCCCAGCCTTTCCCATCCCGGGGTTAGCTGGAGGGTTTCTTCGCGTTGGGAGCCTCTCAGTGGGGCATCTGTTACTCCAGCTCCATTCAAGTGGAAAATTATCACCTGCCCGGCAGAAAACAGGGAGCTTGGCCAACCTCTCCCAAACAGGAGCTGATTCCCTTTAAATTCTTGCTGAAAGAGTTGTATTTTAAATACTTGAGGAGTAAAAATTCTTAAAAACTCCACACTTGTGTGGGAGGGAGGTGCCTGGAGCGGGGCCAGGGAGCTGGAACCGGGAGGAAGGGTTGCACAAGGCAGGCAGAGCGCTGCTGTATCTGCCAGACGAGCACTGGCTGTCATAGCACCGAGCCCAAGGCTCTTACTGTGACCAGGCTTTCTCTTCTGGAGGATTTTGCTGATACGAGAGGTTCAATTTATACCTTTTTACTAAAAAACTCCCATATTTTCAAGATACCCTCTGCAGACCCTCAGCACCCTGGAGGCCGAGGTGCTGGGATGGGGCTGTTGCACTGGGCCCATGATGGCTAGAGCCCTCAGTTTACGGGTGAGGGAGCAGTGAGCTGGCTCTTGTTTGTGTCTTGTTTGTCCCTAAATGCCACTGAAGAGGTCTGGGCCTTACCTCTGCAAAGGCAAGTCTCACTTTGGAGTTCAGAGCTCCTGGACACCTCTATAGCTCATTTTATGCTTTATCCTCCTCTCAAAACAAAGCGATGGCTAGCTGGGTGTTCCGTACCTTGCAGGGCTGAAAACACAGCTCCCTTCTGTGCATGGATCCATCCCTGGGGGGGATTTCTCTGCCCCTCTCCCTCCCTTCCTTGGGAGTCCCTCCTTGTCCCTCCACCACAGGAGTTAGAACTTCCCCATCTTTGTATTCCCTCCTCATCCTCCAAAAGACTCAGGAAAGCTGCCCTTTTTCCCTGGAGTGCGTGGAGGAAGCACAATGCCGGTTCCTGCTGGCATGGCACGAGGCCATGGGAGAAGGGGGGACACCCGGATCACCTGGCTCAGCTCCCCCCAGTACACAGCACCCATAAGGGTGGGTTTGCTTTGGGAGAGACCCCAGAGCTGCTCCTCCGCACATCCTGTGCCACGAGGGGCCATGAGACACTCTTCAGTACTCTGCTACGTGGATTATAAGTACAGTTAGAAAAACAAAAAGAAGAAAGGAAAAACCACGTCCCTAACCCGTTGCCAGCCTGGTGCCTGAGGCCAGACCGCAGCTCGGTGCCTCCCTGCGGCCCTGGGCAGCCCTGGCCCACCTTCCCCAGGAGCTCTTGGAATTAAATCACAAATAGCTTCATTATAGCTGGAGCACAATTTGCCATGACTAGCCACGCTTATTTATATCCATCGTGTACTTTGCTGCTCTGCGCAAGTGAATGAAGAAACCCCACGGGTCTGGTGGGCTCTGCATCGCTGTGTATACATCTCACCAGGCTGGGCTATACGTGCATAGCTGAGTGCTAATTCACAGCAGAATTCATCACCCTCCCTTTCAGATCACGTGAAGAAATAAATGCTGCCCTAGTTCTGTGCGGTTCCTCGCTGATTACACACCCTCCTCCACTTAATACTGGGTGTAGGGTTGTTTTTATTTCCTGTAAAGAGTGGAGTGTTTGGCAAAAGAGGAGAGGAAGAATGACAACTGTGTACACATTGCACATATTTCTAGTGTTATTTCTCCTCTGGAGAAGAACAGAGCTGTTATTAATAATCACCTCGCCAAGTTTCTGAATTGATATTTTGAAATGAGCTGGGTGTATAATTTAGGAACCACAGGCAAGGGAGAAAATGTGCTTTCAATTGGATTTGAAATGTGTGGAGAGTTGATGATGCAGAGAGATAAATGATGGCAATTCTGGAGGGCTAGAGCTGCAGCGAAGAAAGCCGTAAAACAGATGTTCTCCAGACTTTGTGAAGCCAGAGGCATCGCAAGGGCTCGAGGAGCAACAGGAGGTACAAGAGGGGGAGACGCAGGCAGAGCCAGGGCTGAGCATCAGGAGGTTGTGTCTCTGCACAGGCCAGATGATGGGTGCTGGAGCCCGGGAGGTCTCGGGCAGCCATGGGGAAGGAGGTTGGGATACAGGGCAAGGAGAGAAGCTGCCCCGAGCAAGGCAGAGGCTGGACTGGAGCTGGGATGCTGGCGCAGGCGTGCGCGGGTCGGACGTTCACTCTCCTCTCTGCAGAGTGCCAGCCTGTGCCCGGGCAGTGTTATCCCATGGGGAAGGGATAGACACAGACACTTTTCAGGTGTACTGGGTCACACAGGTCACTTTATGGAGGGAGAAAGCCTTTGAGAGAAGTGGGTTCAGCGTCTGAAGGATACAAGGTAAGCTGAAGGCTAGTGGAAGTACTTGCAACTTTGTCAGTGTTTCCTCTCTTGTAACCTATGTTCTCCTCCAGAAACTAGGTTGCTGTTTGGAAACAGAGGGAAGGAATGAACTGTTCAGCCCTTGTAACTGCGGACCCTCCAGGCTGTGACTCAGAGCATCCCTCCAGTCACCCTGGAACAAGGGCTCCGAAAGAGGAATCGTGGATTACTGGTTGCTCTCTCTAACCCCAGCAAAATTAAATCTTCTTCCTGCAGCAAACAAAACCCTTGTAAAACCTTGCCCATGGCTGGTGTTACAATGGAGGCTTTATTTTTTTTTGCCTGCATTCCAGTGCAGACCGGCTCCATCAGCAGGACTGGGAGTTGTCTCATTACAGCAAACCCACCTCTGCTGGCCCTAGACCCACGAGTGCAAATGTCCTTGGTGTGCTGCCTGGCACTGCCCGACAGCTAGCAACAGGCATGGCTGATCAGAGGAGAGGCAACAGGCAGGTGATGGAAACACCCTTTCTGGGTGCACGTTACAACCACTGGCCACCTGCGGTCACAGAATCACAGGATGGTTTGGGTTGGAAGGGACCTTAAAGCCCACCCAGTGCCACCCCCTGCCATGGGCAGGGACACCTCCCACCAGCCCAGGTTGCCCAAAGCCTCATCCAGCCTGGCCTTGAACCCCTCCAGGGATGGGGCATCCACAGCTTCTCTGGGCAACCTGGGCCACTGCCTCACCCCCCGCACAGGGAAACATTTCTTCCTCACATCTCATCTCCATCTCCCCTCTTGCAGCTTCAAACCGTTCCCCCTCGTCCCATCCCAACGCTCTCTGATAAAGAGTGCCTCAAAAATCTTCCTTATCATAGAGCAACCCTTTAACAAACTCCAAAGCCCACCCGTTTAAAAACGTGGTATTCACAGCTCAGCAGCCCCCCAGCCCTGGGGACCCCTGGCCCCTCAGTGACCCCCTGCAGCCCCCCAAGCCTGCGCTGCCCCATGCTTGTGACACCTGGCCACCCAGCCACAGCCCCGTAGTGACTCCCCAGCTGGCCCGCGCCCATGGCTTTGCACAACACCCAGTGTCCCCCAGCATGTCGGTCTCCAAACCCAGCCCTCTGCAGGGCCTGGGAGCTGCTGGCAGGGCTCTGGACACAGCAGCTTCCCTCCCTCGGGGCTCAGCCAGTTGGGGCCAAGGCCAGCGCCGGTGTGGGTGTGCAGACCCCAGAGCTGGGATCAGGGTGCTGGGCAGGACAGAGCAGTGAGAGGCTTTCTGGGGATCTCCAGAGCTGCCTTTAAGCTCAGGCTCCTGCCCTCAGGGCCATTGCATGAGCTCTGTTGAAGCTGTGGCCATGCTTGACCGTGTCTGCTTCCAACCCTCATCTGCTGACTTGACTTCGTGACTCGGACCAAGCCCTGCTTCATTAAGGGATGCTGTGCCTTTCCTCCCCAAACAGGCAATGTTTTCTCTATGGTAGCGTATGTCAAAATGTAGTTTGGGTGGTGATTAGAAGGCTGGAACACAATCTTCTGGGACTTGACTGGGAGTAAACACAGCCCCGCCAGTCTGAGCCTTGTAAACACGGCGGCTTCCAGGGAGCTGGCAGTGGTGCATCCACACCTCTTGTGAAATACAAGCCTCCAAGCCTTGCAAACACAGGCACAAAACCACCCGTCGCTGTTCAGGCTCCGCTTCAGCAAAGAACAAATGTATGCAGAGCCGCAATGGAAATTCATTTCACTGAATTCTGTGACGCCGGGATTTCATGGTGCCTCTCATTACGCTTCAGAGGCAATTTGAAAAAAGATCTTCAGAGACCTGGCTTTTTAATACAAAAAAAGAGGTGGAATATGAAATGTTGAGGAATATTTTTTGAGCTCTTCACAGACAGAAAGAAACTGCTTTCCCTCGTGTCTTTTGTCTCCTGCAAATAGATAATGGCATGCATTAAATACAGGCTCAGATCCCCACATATATTTTGCAAACTAAGTGCCATCGATTTTCCTGATGGATCTATGACTGGTTTCTCCCAGCTGCGCTTGCATTGCTCCCCTCCTCAGCAAACTTTGCAGAACTGGAGGAGAGAGTCTGACTGCTGCATCTAATTGCAAGGAGAAAGAATCATTAGCAAATTTCTAAACAGTTTAACTGGGACAGAAAACAGAATTGAGCTCTAAGGGACCATCTTATTAATTAGAAAAGCAGGGGTAAGATTTAGGTTGGCAAAAATCTCCCATGTGAATTGTTTTGCAATGGAAAGTTCGTGATTGCAAAGCAAAATCAAATTGGGCAATTTATGACAAAATTATTTTTGATTGCTCATTCTTTTTTCAATTTGGGGCAAATAATTTGGTTGTTTTTTGGGCTTTTTTTTTTTTTTTTTTTTTTTTTTTTAATTTTTTGGCACACCTTGTGACATGAGTAGAAAATGCAG